>JBAMJV010003559.1:0-258371 GCA_037951105.1 Echinarachnius parma
ACAACTGACACTAAACAACAATTCAACAAAATACTAAACATTTTATAAACGAGAGGTTAATTGCAAATATGTATTCAGCTACCTATACAAGTTTACGGAAATAACATACACAGATAATTACCACACAATTAATTCCATAATTCATTTTGAACGTCGACATGACTTGTTGAAGGTAAATAATCAATAATAATAAATAATATTCTTCCGAATGCAGCTGTAGTATTATTGTACTTTTAAAGCCATATTCATAGACTGAGTTTACAGTTTGGGGTGTATTCCGTATTTATATAAATATAATGGCACTAATATGATGAATTATTAACATTTATTTCTTTCGTTTTCATGGCTATAGAGCAAACTTGAACGTATTGTGTAATCATATACACATGACTTCTTGATATACGTATGTATCATAAATATACATTTGGGCGCTCACATTCCTAAATAGTTGCAGTTGGACAGTTTCACGACGTTTAAAGGGATCTAGTCTTTGTTGGCAAGTGCAAAAAGTGTTGAGTGATTAATAAAATGTGTATTGGAGTGATCTGATATGTCCACAAAGTAATGCGTGAGGAGTTCACGTTAATTGGATGTTTTTTGGCTGAGATATGAGCAAAAATGCAAAGTGATATTCACGAACTCATTGTACCTACTTTGTACACGGCATGAAATTATCTCGTAGACAATTTCATACCTGAACAATTCAGTCGTACATTGAACGAAATGGTAATTTGAAAACCGAAACTTGTCCCGTGCTTTTATGAGAGAACCATTAGAGTTCCAAGTAAGTTTCGAGGATTTGGACAATGTTACTAAAGCCCTTTAACAGGTAGCCTACTTACATCCGCCTGAATTCATACTTAGCTTCAATTGCAAAACTCAAATGATAAAAGAGATATTACGATGTTTTCTGACCTACTTTGGATAAACTTTGTGAATTGGAAACAAATGGCAGGTAATGTCGATTACATTTCATAATAAATCACTCGTATTTGTGTGAAACATTCGTGTCTATTTGTGAAGTATAGCGGTAAATATACTGCAACTAATCGTATACTAGTAATACAGGTCTAGGATAAATATCAATTATACAGGCTGTTTCGCCATGTGTTACTGACGAGCCTTACAAGGCGAAACAGCCTGTATCACTGAGATTTATCCTAGACCTGTATTACTATATAGTATATTTTCTTGTCTATTTATACATTTGAATAGTTTGAAGAGTAAGCCCCATTTAACTTGTAACTAAAACTACACGCAATTAATTCGATGTTTCTGTGTACAGATAATAATAGTTTTAATTTATGCGTGATAGGGACTTAGTAACATTGTCCAAATCCTCAAAATAAAATTTTAATTCTAGGGGTTCCCTTATACCTTGTTGTATTCGTATTAACAATAAAATCATGGGACAGGTTTCGGTTTTTCAAATTTCCCTTTCGTTACAAAGATATGTATGATTGAAGTATTCAGATAAGAAAAACTCCGGGCGAGTTTTTCTTCCGTGTACAAAGTGAGTGCAGTGAGTTACTGAATATCACTTTGCATTTTCGCTCATTCCTTGGCCATACAATGTCCATTTGACTTGAAATTTTCACACAATACCCTGTGGACATATGAGATAACAATAATATACATTACATCAACCATTCATCACTTTTTGCACATGTCAACAAAGTTACTAGATCCCTTTAAAGGGATCTAGTAACTTCGTTGACAAGTGCAAAAAGTGATTAATACAAATGTGTATTGGTGTGATCTGATATATATCCACAAAGTAATGTGTTTAAGTTCACGTTAATTGGATATTTTTTGGCCGAGAAATGAGCAAAAAAACAAAGTGATATTCACTAACTCATCGCAATTTACTTTGCACACGGCTTAAATTATCCCGTAGACAATTTAACATATGAACACTTCAATCGTAAATATCTTTTGAACGAAATGAAAATTTGAAAACCGAAAACTGTGCCGTGCTCATATGAGATAACAAGGTATGAGAGAAACACTAGAGTTCCAAGTAAAATTTTGAGGATTTGGACAATGTTAATAAATCCCTTTAAGTAGACTAGTTCGGCAGCTGAACCTAGATCTATACTAAAGTGGAGCAAAAATTAGCTTAGAAGGTAAGGCTGATGCAGTAATTATCCACATAACCTATAATGAAATTAAGGTGTACCACGAGCCAGTTTCACTAAAAATATGTAAAAACATTTTTTGGAAGTATACATTTGAATCGCGAGTTTGATTTAAATTCTGATAACAGGGAGATTTTGATTGGTCAATATGAATAATATGATTGGTTTTAGTGACTGAGAATTAATTGTTAGCACTTGTTAAAGTAAAACATCTACCAGGTTCCAGTAGATAGATTCTGGTGTCGGTTAATGTAAATCGTAAAATTGCTTCATTGACAACGAATTACTTGTTAGCTATTTTGTGAAACTGGTCCCATGCAGGTCACATTTAATAAGCACTAAGCGTAAGTAAGCAATGGTTTAATGCGGTCCCGGTTTAGGCACAGGTCCTGGACCGGGCTGAGGGAGATTGTCTGGGTCTTGCTCCTGGTCACCGTCAGCGGGGGCGCCCTCTTCCGACTCGGATCCGTAGCCGTAGTAGCTGTAACAGGGCTGGCAGGTGCACTCCGTGATCACCCGGTAGTAACGCGTGAACGTATACCCGTCGCTGCAAGTGAACCTGGCGGAAGTGGAGTACCAATTGGTGGCTGAGCAGCACTGACAATCCGTCCTCAGGTACGTGTAGTAGCTTGAGCTCAGCACAGCCGATACGCTCGACTCGCACAGCCCTGAGCACGAGGTCAGCACGATCGGGCTGTCGGGCACACATTCGAAATCATCGTATGAGGTGGTATTCACTGGGCATGTGACGTTCATAGGTTCCTCTGTAAATGTTTAAATGGTGTAAAGAAGAATATTAAGGAGGCAAGGGAGCAAAATGTCCGTATGTGAAACCCTCCTCCCCCCAAAATATTGTTTAATAATAACAACAACAAAATTAAAAATCGTTCGCGGACAAGCGCAAGAAACCAGCATAATCGCCTACTTTCAGAAATAGTCGCAGGTTGGAGCCCCCCCCCCCCCCTCCTTGGGGGAACTCCTGGCTACGCCATTGGTGTTCGCCTAGCTCAGGTTCCAAACTGTGTTCCATGTCCATCCCCCGATAGCGCCACCAACGACATTTATGCGCAGCATCATTGATCTGTAGCCCATTTTATCAAACACTCGCAATTGTTGTAAATGTCAAATTATTGTACATGTAATTATGTTGGTCAACAGCCATGGAGCATTACAACTGTTGCCATGTTAGTTATAATAATTGGACATCTACAATAATTGCAACAGTTTTATGAAATGGGCTACTGGTGGCAAGAGATTCACCGGGCGTTCCGATTTGTGAATCGCCTCGTCGATTCAGATTGGCGCGAACAATCTCGTTGTGCGATTATATGTGGGGGGAAACGAGATGTAAGAGAAAATTAGTAAAAATAGAGTCCAGAAACCTCGAATAGTAGTGTTCGCCTAGTTTGGATTCTAAACTATGTTTCATGTTTATCCCCCTATAGCGCCGCCAACGAGAGTTCTGCGCAACAGCATTGATCTGCGCAACAGCATTGATCTGGTGGTGGAGGATAAACTATATCGATGGGTTAAAACAGGGTACACAGTTCAGGATCTAAATTAAAGTTCGCCCTGACATGTCTGTAACTATCGGATGAGATAAACACGTTATCCTGAATAGTTGGGGGCTAGCGTTGGACAGGACAAATCGTGTGACACCAGTTCCTTGGTGATACCAGTACTCACTGAATCGTGCACAGCTTTTTCATATTTGAAACAAAATTTGTATGATTTTAGTACGCAAAACAAACAACACCAAATAAAAATGTACAGTTATATTTTGCTTCAGTAGGAATGCATCTACTTTATCAACAACCAAACGTGACAAGGTGTTTACTTAGTAACACACAGTATGATCTAGCACATCAACAAATTGTTTAAGACATTCGTTTAACGTGTTTACGTTGACGTGTTTAAAGTTCATATATATTGAATTGCACAACTTTGTATATCAAATTAGAAATTGTATCAGCTGGGCGTAGAATTAACATGAAAGAGTGAACATATTTGTTTTATAATAGATTGTTTTCCCAAATGGACCTTGTTATTGTTAATGGAACGTGAGAAGACATATTATACAGTAATTGTCGCATTATGATTTTCAACCCAGCTTGGTATATGCGAGGGTTTTTTTCCCTTTAATTTATTGAAGAAGTAAATGCACAAGAACTAATATGAAATATTTCACCTCAAACAAGCATCCTGCTTCTATTCGCACTTTTGTGTGTTTTTAGGTGTTGCTTTATATGCAAATAATGCCATTAAACCAGCGTTGAAAAAATGCATTCACCCAGAAGTAAATAAATCCATAAATGTAGTTGATTAATGCCGATTGATTTATTAACATTGATGATAAACCAGTATTTTCAAATGTATATAAATGTATCCTGCTATAATATGAAGTAGCATCAATAAAAAAATAAAACGTGTAAGATGTTTTTTGTAATGGAATGTTTATGATATACGGTATGTTATACTGTGATTAATAAACGTTTTTATCTATAAAGAAATTCATGCGTTACGTGCAAGGATACCATTTACGTCATACTTGTTATATATGTTCTTACAGGATACAAATATAACAATGTCATACAAATGATGCTAAAGCTTACCAATACTTTCAAATTGATATATCCTACTAATATATGAAGTAGCATCAGTACGAATACAACGTGTAAGTTGTTATTTGTGATGGAATGTTTATGATAATGTAATGCTGTGATTAATACACGTTTTTATCTATAAAGAAATGCATGCGTTGCGTGCAAGGGTACCAATTACGTCATACTTGTTATTTAACTATGTTCTTACATGATACAAATTATAACATTGTCATAAAAAGTATGCTAAACCTTACCGGTATTTTCAAATGTATATATCGTACTATAATATGAAGAAGCATCAATACAAGTTAAACGTGTAAGTTGTTACTTGTAATGGAATGTTTATGATATATGTAATACTGTGATTGATAAACGTTTTTATCTATAAAGAAATGCATGCGTTGCGTGCAAGGATTCAAATGACGTCATGCTAGCTATAACTATGTTCTTATACAGTATCAAATATAACATTGTCATACAAATGATGCTAAACCTTACCAGTATTTTCAAGTTTATATATCGTACTATATGAAGAAGCATCAATACAAATACAACGTGTAAGTTGTTATTTGTAATGGAATGTTTGTGATTATGTTACGCTGTGATTAATAAACGTTTGTATCTATACAGACATGCATGCGTTGCGTGCAAGGATACTAATTACGCCATACTAGTTATATATTATGTTCTTATAGATACAAATATAACATTGCCACAACAAAATACTTCAGACGTATTGTATTTGCAAATGCAACTAGAAATAGCTGCACTCACGGAGTGCATACCTCCGCCCTGCGCGAATGAAGTAAGACATCCGACAAGAAAATGATAAAAACAAATCACATTTTGGGGAAACAAATGGACACCAAAGCGCCATATTTCCATAATAAATAGCCCAAGCTTATCTTGTATATATTTCATTTAATACTTTCTTTTTATGACATTTAGCCGACCATTCACGTTTTCCAGAGAAAATGAGCTAAAATGCTACTAAAAAGCGCAATTGAACATTCAAAACAGCATATTTGGTAAGCATAGTAGTTTAAGTTCGTTAATTTGTTCATTTAAATTCATAAAAATAAACATAAATGTACCAAATACAAACAAAACGGTCCATGAAAGGCTTTATCGGAGGCAATCGGAGTTCTCTATCTAGCATTGAGCTGTAGTTGGCGCATGCGTATAATTAACAGGCGAACACACGAACACACAAAGAGCAACAAAGGAATTAGAACACACGAACACACAAAGAGAAACAAAATAATTAGAAACGTACCGAAAACAGAACCTCCTTCCAACTTCGTTGGGCGGAGGTAATAAGTATTACGTACTCATCCAATCCAATTCTGAGCTGAATAACAAAATAACAATTGCATATCCGGGTGGCATATGGTGTCATTACTTAGTTTATGATCTTACGATTTTAAAATTGTATGTAATACTTGTTTATTTCCTTGCTTGTGTAAAATTTGAAATAATCTGTATGATTGCCATTTTCGGTAATGTAATCGGCAGTTGTATTGTAATTTCATAATTATATTAGCAGACTCCTATATTATAGATAACAACTCTATACCAATTTAATCAAACATTGTTCTTTTAATATTTGTCAGGGTGTAAGATCAATAATTGTCTATTTTTTCCACAAAAGAATATTACGGACAAGGCATTACATACTAAATGGAATACATCTCATATTTCTTTCAAATATTTACATGCTTCTAATACTGAGCACTGACCGTTCAATGAAAGACATGTCAAATGTACAAAATGGCGCCTGGATGATATCACGAGTCTGTGGCCGCGCGCCATTCATAATGCTAATAACCTAACATGGGACTATCAGTTAAACAAGATACCAAGAAGAGCGCCAAACGCTGGCATTTTCTACTCCTCTTACTGATAATTACATAATTCCCGTCACTTCTAGTCGTAAATTTCCTCTTGGGCATGTTGGGTATCACTAATAATGGAATTATTCAATGTTTTTTAAACCACTATTAACCGTTTTGGCTGGACACTGGAGGATGCCATGTTTTCAAACTGTACCATATGGAACGTCATCTGATCTTGTGCAAACAAAAGTGGGTTACGTAGCCCCTGACATAGCAGCAGATTCACAATCAGCGGTTGCATAACCCGCTTTTGTTACTGCACGCTCAGATGCGTTCATCGGACGTTTCAGGCGGTACCGTTTGAAAACATAGCGGCCTCCAGTGGTCAGTCAAAACAGTTGGAAGTGGTTTAAAAAAAACATTGATTATTTCCATTATTAGGTACATCCAATTAAAAGGAAATATACGACTAGAAGCGACATAAATTATGCACTAATTAAAAACAGCAAGCCAACATTCCTGCGTTTCGTTTCCATTTAAACAAGATAAGTACATCCGTTCTGTTTTTTGCGATAAACAAACTATCACCATGACAGAGTGAAACGGAATACAAATAAAACTAGATTTAAAATTCGTAAATTATACCAGAGGCATGTATAGGTAAATAATTTGAGATTATCAAAAATGATATGTTTCACTGCATGTCTGTTTCGGGCGGATCGGGTTCAAGATTTAGAGTGAATACAGGGGGGCGAGATACATACAGTATATCAGCTAAACAAATCAACAGAGCGACGCGACCAAGGTCAACATATTCGAGGGGGCTTAAAGGGATCTAGTATTGTTAACAACTTAACATGTACAAAAAGTGATGAGTTGTTGATACTAAGTATATTGTTGTTATCTGATATATCCACTGGGTGTTGTGGGGAAATTTCAAGCTAACTGGACGTTATATGGCCGAGTAATTGAGCAAAAATGCAAAGTGATATTCACTAACACATTGCATTCACTTTGTACACGGTTTCGACGGTCCAGTGGATAATTTAACATCTGAACACTTCAGTTGTAAATACATTATCTTTTTAACGAAAGGGAAATTTGAAAAACCGAAACGTGTTCCATGCTTTTATTGTTAATACGAATACAACAAGGTATGAGGAAACTGCTAGAATTCCAATTGGATTTTGAGGATTTGGACGATGTTACTTTACAGGGATAGTACAGTTTTGGTCAAACTTAATTTTAGTAATCAAAACCTGCACCATAACATTACAAACTAGTAGTTATAAGTCCACCATGTTTGAAACGTATACAAAATTACAAACGACTAAGTAAAAAGGATGTTATCATTGAAAAAAACTGTTAGAACGCAAGAGGGCTCTCTCTAAAAAGGCATTGGTTTAAACCACTGTTTATATTTCAAAAAGTGTGCATGTGATGTTTTGTTGAAATAATGATTGAATAGAAAGATCATCAACAACCTCTTTTGACAAATTGGGAAAAAGTGTACGCATTTTATTTTGTTTTTCTTAAATCATCGAATAAACCTGGAGCCCCAGGTTTAGTCCGGTCGGATATATTTATTGATATTTCAGGTGTTTCTGAACCGATTTTGATTTTAAAAAGTTTATTATGTCATTAAAATTGTATGCTCTTTTAAATTTGACACTCAGTTTTTCATTACCTCACAAAAAGGGTATTTATTGAAGCGCCCTCTATACAAAAACTAAACTAGCCCTTTAAGTTCCTTTGTTTGTTTAGGGGGTATAGCATGGGGGTACAAAGAGCGTTCACATCGTGGCTCTGAGACTACCGTTTAGGGGATCAGAACATAATTGGCAATCGATTCACATATTTCGACCGTGTTTCACACACGTATTTTGATATATTCTGTTAAGTATCGTGTTCATATTTTATTATATTATCAAAATAAATGTTGAAATACAGACAACGAACAATACAAAACTTACGAGTTGTAGTATTGGTTCCAGGAGTCGTAGTCCAAGTTCCTGGAGTCGTAGTATTAGTTTCAGGAGTCGTATAATTAGTTCGAGGAGTCGTAGTATTAGATCCAGGAGTCGTAGTATTAGTTCGAGGAGTCGTAGTATTAGTTCCAGTACCAGGAGTCGTAGGAATCCCACTTTCTCCAGACGTCCACGGCCACGGCGTTGTGTCTGTGGACGTTTACACATTAAATTCAAGGATTATAGTAGTATGTTTCGACCTGTAAATTGGAAGTCAGGCGCCCAACCACTTGTGTCACTCTTGACACCTGATCCACGGTCGCAAAACACTTTTGTTTAAGTTTGTTGCATACATTTTCTATCTTTGCTAGTTGTAATAATAGGAGAACATTTTTTCTTTCCTTATCTCGGCATCAAAACAAAATGAAGATTTTGACTTGTCGTGAATACAGGTTTTCCCATCCATTTTAACACTTTTGTCATTCAATTTCATAAATTTGTACTTCAATTTCGTCCCCAGAAATCAACAGAGCGTAAATACCAACTTCAAATTCGTCAATTATCATTCTAATTCGTTATTTGTCAATCAATTTCAGACACTTCGCATTCAAAACCGTCAATTGTCATTGGAATTCGTCTCAACCGCTGAGCGAGTGGTGTATGTTAATAATATCAAATTCGTCTTTGTTCAAACAATTTCGTGATTTTGTCATTTAAATTCGTCACATGGTGATGGTATAGGGTATAGCCCTATGCCTGTCTGTGTAATGACTATGTAGATGGTAGTTTGCTAAGTGAGTATATTTGAATGTGTATGTGTGTATGTGTGTGTGTGTGCGTGTGCGTGTGCGTATATATATATGTATGTGTGTGTGTGTGTGTGTGTGTACATATCATTTCATATTATTTCAATATGTGTTGAAAAATAATTTGAATAAAGATTTGTTTTTAACATAATTGTGTGTGTGTTGGTGTGTATATGTGTTATTTTATGTGTATGTGTGTTTGTGCGTGTGAGTTTATTTGAGAGTGTATATCATTAAAATATTTTAAAAAAAGTATACATGTGTATGTTACCCCCTAAATGATTAATGTTACAATATAACAATTACATCAAGACAATATAAAACTGAACATTTCAGCGTAAATACATTAGACGAATTTGAATTGAATTTTAATCAAGGGAAGGCGTCAAACTATAGATATAGCGGGAGGCAGCGGGATCCCGCAGTGGTCCGCGCGTGAACGATGTGCGCGACGCGCTCTCCTGAAATGCGTTCCGGCCGGAGTTTCGTTTTACACAATAACCTAGGGAATGTCGCCAAAAACTCGTGAAAACACGCTGGTAAGCCAAGACTAGCTCGCGTGTGTTGATTTACACGCAAGCCTAGCCATTTTCTCAATAAAATCGTGGTTTCACACACCATGATGACTGTGAGTGTAATGTATCTATACGCCTAGATGAATATGCCTAGTCTCATCGTCGTGGTCGTAGTCCGCATCGAGATCGGCCACTTATTAAGGGTCACCCTTGCCCTTGGAATTGTCTTAGCTAGATCGATGTCGCAGAGTCGCATAATGTAAATCAGTGTAAATCAACACACGCGAGCTAGTCTTGGCTTACCAGCGCGTTTTCATAAGTTTTTGGCGACATTCCCTAGGCTATTGTGTAAAACGAAAACTCGCTTCCGGCCGCAAGGGAACGATGGTCTTCGCGCGCGAGAAAAAAAAAAACATTCATTTTATAGTGCGCACTAGCTGAGCGGGACGCCGCGGCCTCCCGCTTGGAACGAATTTCAAGTGCGCGCAATGTATAACTGCGCGCAAAACCGTTCCAGGCGGGATAGTGCGGTAAGATGGTAAGACGGCAGTGATAATTTCAATGCCTCCCCTAAATTGATTGCAAATTGACGAAATTGCTTTCGCTTTTATGTGTTCAGCAACTGTGACCGACGAATTTGATTTACAATTTACGAAAATGTATCACAAATTTCTAAATTGTGTGGTATTTGTCTTAAATTGGTCGACAAAAGACAAAATTGAAGTTAGGATTTTCTGGTCTGTTGGTTCCTTGGGACGAATTTAAAGTACAAATGTATGAAATTGAATGACAAAAGTGTTAAAATGGATGGAAAAACCTATAGTATGTATTTTTGTATCAATAATACAACATTATGTTTAAAAATAAACCAAACAAACGAAGTATGTTTTAAATTAATCTTTATCCAGAAATTAAACATTTCAATTATAATAAATCACACTAGATATTGACATAGAATGAAGAATTTATACGTAATTATATAATTATGAGAAATAACGTTCTGTTCTTCACTCTAGCTTTCCCCCTGGTTTGATATCGTACTTTCATTTTTCAGTCATGTAATGTTCTTGCATATAAAACTGCCCTATACGCTACATTAGAAAGAAAAACCAATATAACGCTGACTTTCTGAGTTCATATTTTGTTTGTATTTGCCAAGGGCGTCGATTTCTTCTCATGGTTGGGGGGGATGATCAGGGGGTTTGACCCAATGACGATGCGGTGCATCGTCCACGAGCCGCGAAGCGGCGAGGCGATTTTTTTGGCTATTTTGCTAAGAGGGGGGGTTTGACCCAATGACGATGCTGAGCATCGTCCACGAGCCGCGAAGCGGCGAAGTCCGAGCCGCGTAGCGGCGAGGCGATTTTTTTTTTTGTGGCTATTTTGCTAAGGGGGGGGGGGGGGTTTGACCCAATGACGATACGGATACTGTGTGGGTCTGGACACAATGATGGCGTTTTTCTATGCACATCACACTTTCACTTGGCAGCCCAAGGGGGGGGGGGGGGTTTAAACCCCCAATTATCCAACAAGACATTCTGAAGAATTTCATTTACCTCTCTTGCGGACCCTCCTTGCTCAAAATACATTTATATATGAAGGCCCCAAATTATGGAATTCTTTAAGTACTGAAATAAAAAATGCTCCATCGATTAATATTTTTAAGAAAAAATTTAAATTGTTTTTATTACAATCTTATGTACATCATTGAACTATATCGCCCATTTACTCTTTCCCCGTCCGTACGTCATCCTGAACAAGGTCTTTCTCTACTCGCAGACTCAAAATGTAATCTGATATGATATATTGTGCCTTCTCATGCATAGCTCCTTTCTAAGCGCGCAACTCTTTTTCCTCATTTTCACTTGAACCCCACATGTAGCTCATCCTTTTGTACTACTGATTATATTTGTACCCCCGATCCCTCACTTCCGTTTGGCAGTGTCTAATTGTTGTATTGTATCCGTCTTCTCCTATTGTTGTCAAATTCTCTCTTGTCCCATGTAGGTCTCTGTTGGCACCCCTTTTTTCCTCTATACTTTTTTGTAGTCTAGAATGTGTTAATTTAAATATACAATAATATTCCTAACTATTATTTGAGGGGTCCACAATTGTACAAGCACTGCTTTTTAGTGGACCCCTCTTGTTTCCAATATGTATATCTCTATTTTGTATAAATTGTAATAATTCATTTGTAATGTTTTGTTGGAAGCAAGAATAAAATTGAAATTGAAATTGAAATTGAAACCCATGATGGCGTTTGTCTATGCACATCACATTTTCACTTGGCAGCCCAAGGGGGGGGTTAAACCCCCTAACCCCCCCCCCCCCCCCCCGTAGATCCGCGCCTGGGGGGGGGGGGTGTGGGAGGGGGGTGTCCCCCCTCCCACGGTAGGAAGCTTTTGCATTTTGGGGCTTGAAATTGTGCAATCTGGAGCGTACCTAAGGCATCAATTTCACGTTTTATAAACTTGTTTCTGAGTTACCGTGTTATAGAGAAACACAATTAATGAAATCAAGTTTGCAGAAAACCAAAGGGCGGATCGCACTTCTTTTGCTTATGGAGGAATGAGTAAGGACTTTCTAACATAAGACATACGATAGTAGCCTCTTCCACAATTACATGCGCCAGTATACTTTTTTTTATTTTTTTTTACCCTCCCAAATATTGGGGGGGATGATAATACAGGCCATCCCCCCCACCTCAAATATTGGGGGGGATATAACCCCCCATCCCCCCCGTGATCGACGCCCCTGGTATTTGCCGTATTATAAGTAAAAGCTTAGAGCGGAATTTAAAGTATCCTACTGGTCTAATCCGAACTTGGCCCGAATCATTTCATTTCCTGTCATTATTCTGATAGTATCTTCCGGATGTCAAATGGATAGGAAACCAAATGAGATACGCTGAAGTGGGGCTAGGCCTTAAAACATAAATTCAATATAGATGGCATCTACCACCCTCTCATAGAAATTCAAACATATTTGTTTACACCCTTCAAGTAAATGTATTATCATTGGCAAGTTTTTATATTGCTTTAATTAACAAAACTAATACTAAATATGTTTGTTTGCCTTTTGTTGTATCAATAAAATGCATTCAAATATTGAGTTCTTGTTCCTTTAAAAAATTGTTCGAATTATTTTCAATTAAATTTGGCGTGATCCCTGCGGACTTATTGTAATGTGAATTGTTGTTAATCAGTTGGATATTGTAGCAATTTCAAGTACGATACAGTGTTTTGATATAATTATACATTTCCATGCATGATATCGCAAATGTCCTTCTTTCCTAGGTTTCCAATAGCAACAAAAGTAGAAAATATAGTATATCTAAAATGAGACTTCTGTGACCCCTACAATGGCTACAATAGCAAAACCATGTTAATTTGTTGGGGAATTCACCTCCTCCTGAGCAACGCACTCCTGCATCTTCACTGTGAGCACAGTTGTGCACTCCGAGACCATTGTTAGGACACAATGCAACGTTGGATTCACTTCCGGTACAATCGACGTTGTCTAGGATGATGTCACCCGTGCCTTGTCCGAATCCGGCCCTTGATACGGCAGTTCCTGTATTACCAAGATCAAGACTCCTGCAGACAACGCCAGCATCAGTATCGTCCCAGTCGTCATCACAGACAGTTCCCCAGGATCCGTTGTAAAGGACCTCAACACGACCCTCATTGTTGTTAGCACCGTTCACAAGACGAGTTGGAAGAGCTTGAAGGTCTGAGAAATAATATTTCAAACAGATGTTACGTTTTAGGAAATCTATTCTGATGTGTATATAAAGGACGACCTTTTAGAGGATTTTCTTTACGTTAATTGGATTAAATTATATTTTCCATTTTATTTCCTGGTGTTTTGTTTTCATTATTGTAGGTGGGAAGGCTAAATTACAAAGGACTTTACAGAGCATTAATATTCAAGGTATCCAAATTAAAAGGAATCATACAAAGTATCATACGATACATATAAATCCCAAAGCAAGGAACTATTAAATATTTTGTTTAAGCAGATGTTTCTGCATTTATTGAAAAATCAAATACAACATATTCAAATAACAATAATAGTTTATAATATAATTGATTTACATAAAATGTGACGATTGATATACACAAAAATAACGAGGAGTTAATAAGGTATTAATGTTGTCAGTTTATTCGTATAAGTAAATATTACAAAATATGCAGTATTATAATAAAACTCATTAGATATAATAACTCAATTTGAGTTAAAAGTTACAAATTAATAAGAAAATTGTATTCTTTAATTAGATTATTAAATTGAATGAGCGTAGAAATATAAGGGTTTCAATCAAAAACATAAATAAATGTTAATCCTAAAGTACACAAATTCATTATAAAAGACGAGCTGAGTAATAATAAAAAGAAAATCAATCAACATTCACAAGAAATTAAAAAGTAATATACGTTCAATCAAATTAAACATGTTATTGCTTCATTTGAAATAATAAGACATAATAAGAATTCCCAGTAAGAAACAGGAGACTTACATTGACTGGTTGTCTGTCCGGCACATCCATTGAACAGAAAGAAAGATACAGTTAGAACTAAAATGGCTGCAAATCTCAACCCCTCCATTGTATATCGAAGGTAGAGCGCCGTGTTTCTATTAGTCTGACGTTGAAGCGGTTATGGCTTTGAGATTGTATAGCGCCAGAGAGAACCGTGAAGAAACAACCAGCAGCTTCCAGGGGGAACAACTATTATGAAGATCTCTCCGTGGTTATAGCCCAAAATAATAAATACCCAAATCTGTACTGCGGAATGCGTAATTGTCTTCTTATGTTTAACCATTTCTTGTATTCTAATGATTTCCCAGTTATTTTCCAGTAATTTTCTTTTTAGTTTTTGACGCGGATGTTGCTTTATTTGTTTAACTGTTCTTAACTTAACATATTACAGTGATATTTATTTAGCATGATGTCATATTTGCAATCGTACCAAACATGCCAAATTTGGTCAAATTCAGAATCAATGTTTAAGGGGCAGATCAGTGTTGGTTCAGTGGGCGCTTCAAGAAGTAATTTGTTGTGTGTTAATTAAAAGTGTAAAATTTGAAGAAGAAAAAACACACAATTGTAATGACAGGATCAACTTTGTTTGATCCAAATCGGTTCAGAAACGGCTAAAATATCCATAATTGTAACAAGTGTGGGGGATCAACTTTTATTCAATAATTTAAAGGGAGCGTCCGCTCTTTGCGAGCCGAATTTCTAAAGTTGTGAGATTATTATCGTATATGAAAGAAAATGTAATTTAAGAGCTTACCTGAAAAAATAGGGCTTGAAATCTCATTTTCGTGCAGTTATATTGATTGAAAGACTTAAAAATAATAAAAGCGACGGACTGTCGCTTAACTTGCATTACGAGAAATCGCCCGCGCGAAATATCGCTCACGATAGCCGTCGGTGCATTGCAGCGATCCCTTGTCCGCAAGTTGCGGTATATGACAAACTCGCATATGTACTACTTTCATTTTCCGCATAACGGCATGAACAGACAAGCACAGCAGCTGATTACTGCAGTGTCAAACGTTAAACAGGAGTTTTCAACAGGAACTGTGTTTCTCTCCACAGGCCAATGACTCCGTGGCTTCGGTGAACCGCGCAGATTGTGAATGAACAACGGCGTAAGCGAATACTAAACACAATAACTAAGACTCGTAGCACATACTATGTTATTGTTCATTCTCCATTTTCGAGAACTTTTTCATGGCATACCTGAAAGAAATGTCGTCTATACATTATCTGAATGAGAATAACTGCAACATTGTTGTAATATTATGCTAAATCAGTTAAACACATTTATTGGCCGATATGTAGTTCGAGGAAGGAATGATTTCTACACACTCGTTTTTTATTCGTAGAATTCAAATTACAGGGTTGTTCGACCTAAAGTTTATTTGGGTGTTACATTCATCTTCATCTGTCTACTGGAAACTATTCAGACGATTTGTAAATGGCGGAAACTCCCTATAAATAAAAACAAATATTTATCAGTCCTGGGCTCCGTTGCAGAAAGAGATACAATCGATTGTCATCAGGGCAATTCCACGCCAAATGAGCCAAAAGTGGAAAAATCCAATGAGGATTATTTCTAATCTTGTTTATTTTTTCTGGATTATTTTTTCATAAATCATGATCACATAATGATATCTTTCAGTTTACATGATTAAACAAAATATTGGGCGTCTCCTGATAGGAGAAACAGACACCATACATGAACCTATACACATGGGACTACACAGTGCCTATTTCTAGATTTTCTGTATTTTTGGCATTCCTTTCTAGTATTTTTCTGTTTTAAGGTACCAAATTGGATGATTGAATATCACATTATGTGTTCAGATTAAAAATTCAGTCTTTTGAGAGCCCTAAAGTATATTTTCAATGAATAAAAAACTCTGTCCTTCCGTTACTGTCCTTCCGTTACCGAACAGAGAAGCAATTAACTTTTTGTAATTAATATACCAATAGACATATTTTTTTCAAATAAGTGTTGTTATACTCTTAGAACATTAGGGAATGGACTATGAGCCAATATAACATGATAGTCCTCTTAACTTCACAGAGATTGGATCATAACTAAAGGACTTGAAAATCCATGTCCATTTTGCTGTCCTTCCGTTACCGGCCTTATTAGTGTCCATATCTAATAAACGTAATGCAAAAAAAAAAAAAAAAAAATAGGAAATCAAAGGTGTCCCACCAAGAGTCTCAGAAGTGTAATTTACAATGATGAATCATAAGCAGGATTCTGGAATTATTTGATTTAATTTCAAAAATTGCGTCTGAATGTCCTTCCGTTACCGTGGAATTGCCCATCATCATCAAGTGCCGTCCCTTAGTAAGGGGTTGGCGGCTATACACCTCCATCTACTTCTCTCCCAAAGTACCAAACAATTGTTCGCACATCAGCATAACTAATTAGTCCAGTCCATTTCTTGACATCATCAAACCAAGTGGTTCGCTGTCTGCCTCTTTCCCGTTTACCTTCTATCATTCCTTCAAGTAACATCTTCTGCAGTCCTCCTCCTCTCATTACATGACCAACATACACAAGTTTCCTCTTCTGAACTGTCTTCATCAGATCTCTTTCTTTGCTTGCTCTATTCAATACTTCTTTATTACTAATTTTCATCACCCAGCTGATTCTTTGCATTCTCCGGAAGCACCACATTTCAAATGATTCCAACTTTCGTTCTGTTTCTTTGCATAGAGTCCATGTTTCAACTCCATACAACAGAGTACTCCAGATGTAGCATTTCCAGATTCTGCATCTCAGCTCAAAGTTCAGCTTCCTACAACATAATATCTTGTCCATTTTCATGAAGACTGATCTTGCAATCTCTATCCTCTGCTTTATTGCGCTGTCACACTTCCCATCTGCTGTGACTGTCTGCCCAAGGTAGACAAACTTATTGACCTGTTCTATTAATGTGTCATTAATTTGAATACTAACATTAGGAACTTCTTTTTTCCGCGATGCCACCATAGTCTTAGTCTTAGAGACGTTAATTGCCATACCAAAACGTTCACCTTCATCATTCACCTTTTCTACAAGTCTCTGTAACTCCTCCTCCGATTCCGCTAATAGCACAGAATCGTCGGCATACCTCAGGTTGTTAATGTTTTCACCTCCAATCGTGACACCTTTTTCATTATTCAGCACTCTAAAAATCATCTCTGAATAGATGTTGAACAATAGAGGCGAGATTATACAACCCTGTCGCACACCTTTCTGTATTTCAACATCTGGCGATAACTCTTCCCTGCCTCGTATCACTGCCTTCTGACTCCAGTACAGACTTGCAATCAGACGTACATCCTTCCCATCCAGACCCAGTGAGTTCAGACAGTTAATCAATTTCTCATGATTAACTCTGTCAAATGCCTTTTGATAGTCCAGAAAGCACATGTAGACATCCTTCTTTTTCTCCAGGTAACGCTCAATAATCATACGCAGATTGAAGATTCCTTCTCTTGTGCCTTTGCCTGGTATGAACCCACTTTGGCAGTCATTAATTTCCTTAAGAATAGTTGACTGTATTCTATTTGTGAGAATAATTAACACAATCTTAGATGCATGGCTTATGAGGCTTATGGTTCTAAAGTCTGTGCATTTTGTACTTTTAGTTTTCTTTGGGATCATAACAAACTCTGACACCACAAAGTCTTCTGGCCATTTGCCTGTCGTATAAATTACATTACATAGCATAGTGAGCTCTTTAACCCCTGACTCTCCTAAGCTTGTAAGCATCTCTGTAGAAACTCTATCTAATCCACAAGCTTTCCCTGCCTTCAAATTTTTCAAGAGCAGCCTTAACCTCTTCTACTAGAATATCTGATCCTTGTTCATTTTCTTCTTTCACTTGTTCATTTCTATCATCTTCATAAAGCTCTTTAAAGGGGACCACCAGGCAAAGGACAACACATTATTATATGTTTTGGTACCGTTTTGTGATATCAAATAGATACCAAACATTTTGCAAAGGGTTGTGTAATTCATAAACAAAGCAATTAATTTCCACCACTTACGGAACCACGGCTATCTCGTGGTTCCACACGGGCCAGGCATTTGCGTGTGCGCCAATGCAATTCACGCGTACGTCAATAGAATCCCGGATGATTCGTTCACTCTGCATAGAGCGCCGCTAGCTCTGCTCGCATAATAGTCTGCGCATTCAGACCGCATGACCGCATGGCTGAGAATGGTGATGCGTTTTCCAATTATATATTTTGTCTGAAAACATATTTTTTGGAACTTATTGAAGGAATGGAATACTAAATATGTTACCTTTCTATAAAAAGATTATTATTTTTGGGTGGTGGTACCCTTTAATATATTCCATCCATCTACTTTGAATTTGTTGTCCTTCAAACAATACATTTCCCTCTTTATCTTGAATTACACCATTTGTTGTCTCCTTTTTATTCTTGTGTGTAACCTCCTCAATCTTCTGATGCATATTCCTTGTATGGTGTAGACGATCTAATTCCTCTATCTCTTCACATCCTTTAACAAGCCATTGTTCTTTAGCTTCTATACATTTCAGTCTAATTTGTTTATCAAGTTCTCTATATTTTGCACCTTTCCTTTTGTGCTTTCTTCTCTCTGTCATAAGATCCAGAATGTCATCTGTCATCCAAGCTTGCTTTCCTACACGCTTTTTCTAAGGGAGGCATTCCTCAGCTGCATCCTGCATACACCCCTTAAGGTTTGACCACATTTCATCTGGAGTCTGTTCCACCTCTTCTACTCTCAGTCCTTCGTATCTGTTGTGTACTGATGCAGCATACCTCTCACGTAAATCTCTGTCCTTCAGCAGTTCCACATCCAATCTGGCTTTCTTGGGTAGAGCCTTCTTTAGTACCTTCAGTGCGATGTTGACCTTGATAACTACTGGGTTGTGGTCTGAGCCTATGTCTGCACCAGGATAGGTCTTGGCCATCTTTATACTCCTTCGGAAGCGCTTACTGACTGCAATATAGTCAATCTGTCTACGTGCAGTATCTCCTGGTTTCTTCCAGGTGTATAATTTGCGCTTGGGAAGCTTGAACCATGTGTTGGCTACCATCAGTCTATGCTGTTCACAAAACTGTATGAACCTCTCCCCTCTCTCATTCT
This sequence comes from Echinarachnius parma, assembly GCA_037951105.1. NCBI lineage: Eukaryota > Metazoa > Echinodermata > Echinoidea > Clypeasteroida > Echinarachniidae > Echinarachnius > Echinarachnius parma. Next base: position 19,521 of record JBAMJV010003559.1, read on the forward strand.
TCTCATCTAAGCCATATTGACTTATGATGTCTTTATATCTTTCATTGCCCACTCGAGCATTCTAGTCACATAATACGAAGAGGACATCAGGGCTTTTAGCACTTTTCAAGGCTAAATCCACGTCATCGTAGAACTTTTCAACCTCTTCATCTTCATAGTCGGATGTCGGGGCATACACCTGAACTATTACTACATCAAAAGGGTTTCCTTTGAATTTAGCTACAATGACTCTCTCTGAGATAGGCCAGAAGCCAGTCATAGATTTATAAATTTTCCTCTTCATCAGTATTCCTACACCATTGTAATGACGTTCGCCTCCAGAGTATACCATCACATACTCATCCTTATCAACTGTCCCTGCCTATTTCCATCGAAGTTCACTTATTCCTAATATATCAAGTCTCATACGGGACATCTCTAGGATTGCGTTATCCAGATTTCCTGCTTGAGCACATGACAATCGATTGTAAGTTGCAATTAATCGTAAGTCAGATCACGTGTTCTAGATGAGCAAATCTGATTGGTTGAAACGCGTAAATTTTCTGACTTACGATCAATCGTAACTTACAATCGATTGTATCTCTTTCTGCAACGGAGCCCTATACATTTTTGAAAATATACCAATCTTTCCTTTGTATTGTTTATAATTATCTCCTTATTGAAAGAGATACAATCGATTGTAAGTCAGAATTTATTGTAAGTCAGAGTATTTGCGCGTTTCAACCAATCCGATTTGCGCATACAGAGCACATGATCTGACTTACATGTCAAATTAGCGCATTTATTAACATGTTCGGTCATGCAATTGATCGCAACTTTACAATCGAGTGCATCTCATTTTGCAACTGGGCCCATATTATATAACATTGTATGCCTTTCTTCTGGTGACAGTAAAGACAAACAAGTCATGACAAACTTGCAAACGTTACATATTTTACAAATTCTACATAAATATAGATTTGTTATCTTGAAATACTGTAACAAAAAAATATAAACATTCCTTATCCACTATCTAAAAAGCCATTAAAATGGGAGTCAAGGAGGGAACGCCCGGGAGGAGGGAATCCAGTAACACATATAAATGAGAGAAATGTGGTTAATTATTATTTATAAATAATTATTTATTAAAGCTTCTGACTAATCGAGCATTGAAAAGGGTTTCATGGGAACAGCCACCATTCAAAGGTCTTCGTGGCTTGATGGTTTGAGCACCGGTCTGGCAATCCGGAGGTCTCGGGTTCGATTCCCGGCGAAGCCTATTTTTCTTTGCTCATTTTCAATCATTTAAATATTTCTAGTCAGTTTCCTCTATGTTTGAATTTAATTAATTATTATTTGCTATGTTAACAACAAATTTAATTTCTACCCTACTTTTCCAATTTATGAACAAATACTGATAATAAACTCCACGCTGGCACTAGGCGTGTTGTATAAAGGAACATTTATGACAAAGTGTATTTGATGATATTTGAGTATTATTACAGGCGAGCATTTGAAGAGCTTAGTTCCAAACGGCGCTAAATCCACTTTCCATTAAAAACTGAGTTAGCGATATCAGTAAGCTACGTAACTATGTAGAATCCAACACAATCTAACACAATCAAATTCAAAATATGGGACGATCCATATTTATATTCGCATAGGCATGTGTATAAAGTTTGACAAAGAAACCTGCTTTACTCCAAAGTTAAAAAGTGGATTTAGCGCCTTTTTTAATTAAGCTCTTCATTTAATGGGAATGTTTTTCTTTCAACTGGGCGTAAAAGTTGTTTGAACCGGAAATTCCAAAATAAAAATAGAAATGGACGTCTTTCACCTTCGATGCCATTTGATACAATGCATAAAAGGAAATCGATAATACAAACAAATATATTGTATATCAGCACATTATAGGAACATAAAGAGAAACATGAAATTGATAATGAAAGGTTCGATCGTTAGAGCACCGGTCCAGCTATCCGGAGGTCTATGGTTCGAATCCCGACGAATCCAACTGTTGGAAAAAGGGAAATGGGAAAAAAAAGTCGGGAGATTACTAAGACATAGCCTTGAAGTGTGTCGAAATGGTAAGGCAACAGGAACGTGTGAAGACAATGCAACCATCACAATTACAGATATATTGAATAATGTCATTTTGCCAACTCTGGAAGAGGGTATATTTATGCAAAAGTTCATATTTTGCGTTTAATTTACCCTTTTCCTCATCACCACACCTAGCACAAATGTTGTATGTGGCCAAAACTGTGTTTAAACAGTGTGCGCCTAACAGGCGACTGGCTGGAATACTACCTAGGGAGTGGACAATTTCACTTTGTGTGCAGGAATGATGGCAGTGTGCATCCGATTACCGGGGTAATAATGATAGCGCTTAAAGGCTTTATTGCAATTTGCGCTCTATATATGTTTTCAATTAGTATCACAATTATTATTAAAACTGAATTTTGGTATAAACATGTACTGTATTAGATGTTGTACTTACTACAATCAGCGACCGGTATTTACTGCACTCGATGATATTCCAACACGAGAAGATCTACACCTGGCAGTTGCCTCCTTGGCTGATGGCAACCCCGGAGTGGATGTGATACCAAGTGAGATATGGAAGCACGGAGGAGCCACACTAACCAACAGTTTACTAATGCTGATACAACAAGCATGGGCAGAAGGCTCTGTACCTCAGGAATGGAGGGATGCTAATGTTGTCATCATCTTCAAAGAAGGAGAAAGAACGCAGTGTGGAAACTACACAGAAATATCGCTATTGTCGATAACAGGGACAGCTTTTGCCCGGATCCTTCTCAACAGATTGTATGCACACATAAGACCGGATACAGTGCCAGAGACACAATGCTGATTCCGAAACAACCGGAGCACAGTAGACATGATCTTCTGCCTCAGACAATTACAGAAGTGTATCGAGCACAACCGATCGCTCTATGTGGTCTTTGTGGATTTCACCAAAGCATTTTACACTCTTGGTAGGACAGGTATTTGGCAACTACTGCGGAAGTATGGATACCCTGAGAAGTTCAACGGAATGATTGAGTCACTACACACGGGTATGATGGCCAAAGTCAAGGAAGCAGGCGAAACATCCGATAATTTCCCTGTAAGCAAATGGTAAGTAACGGTGTAAAACAAGGAGGTGTGTTGGCCCCTACGCTGTTCTCCATCTTCCTCTCGGCGATGCTGGAGGAGGCCTTTGCGGACTTTGAGGAGGGTGTATACATACAATCACGTAAAGACGCCGACCTCTTCAATGTCGCACACTTCAAAGTTAATACGAAGTCTGTTTGCATATGCCAATGCTCTGGTTGCTCATACACCAGTGCAGATGCAACATGTCATAGATGTATTTTCATCAGCATCAAAGAAGTTCGGTCTACAAATAAACATCAACAAGACTGAGAAGTACTATTCCATCCAGGTACAGACCACCGAGAGGAGGAGGAGATCCTTTTGCATGGGACAGCTCTAAAACAGGTAGATGGCTTCACCTACCTCGGCAGCACTATATCCAAAGACAGATCGACTGTGAGCTGGTGAAACAAATGTCTGTGCTGATTCCGAAACAACCGGAGCACAGTAGACATGATCTTCTGCCTCAGGCAATTACAGTTTGCATATGACAATGCTCTGGTTGCTCATACACCAGTGCAGATGCAACATGTCATAGATGTATTTTCATCAGCATCAAAGAAGTTCGGTCTACAAATAAACATCAAAAAGACTGAAGTACTATTCCAACCAGGTACAGACCACCGAGAGGAGGAGGAGATCCTTTTGCATGGGACAGCTCTAAAAAAAAGGTAGATGGCTTCACCTACCTCGGCAGCACTATATCCAAAGACGGATCGACTGTGAGCTGGTGAAACAAATGTCTGTGCTGATTCCAAAACAACCGGAGCACAGTAGACATGATCTTCTGCCTCAGACAATTACAGGAGAAGTGTATCGAGCACAACCGATCGCTCTATGTGGTCTTTGTGGATTTCACCAAAGCATTTTACACTCTTGGTAGGACAGGTCTTTGGCAACTACTCCGGAAGTATGGATGCCCTGAGAAGTTCACCGGAATGATTGAGTCACTACACACGGGTATGATGGCTAAAGTCAAGGAAGCAGGCGAAACATCCGATAATTTCCCTGTAAGCAAATGGTAAGTAACGGTGTAAAACAAGGAGGTGTGTTGGCCCCTACGCTGTTCTCCATCTTCCTCTCGGCAATGCTGGAGGAGGCCTTTGCGGACTTTGAGGAGGGTGTATACATACAATCACGTAAAGACGCCGACCTCTTCAATGTCGCACACTTCAAAGTTAATACGAAGTCTGTTTGCATATGACAATGCTCTGGTTGCTCATACACCAGTGCAGATGCAACATGTCATAGATGTATTTTCATCAGCATCAAAGAAGTTCGGTCTACAAATAAACATCAACAAGACTGAGAAGTACTATTCCAACCAGGTACAGACCACCGAGAGGAGGAGGAGATCCTTTTGCATGGGACAGCTCTAAAACAGGTAGATGGCTTCACCTACCTCGGCAGCACTATATCCAAAGACAGATCGACTGTGAGCTGGTGAAACAAATGTCTGTGCTGATTCCGAAACAACCGGAGCACAGTAGACATGATCTTCTGCCTCAGGCAATTACAGTTTGCATATGACAATGCTATGGTTGCTCATACACCAGTGCAGATGCAACATGTCATAGATGTATTTTCATCAGCATCAAAGAAGTTCGGTCTACAAATAAACATCAAAAAGACTGAAGTACTATTCCAACCAGGTACAGACCACCGAGAGGAGGAGGAGATCCTTTTGCATGGGACAGCTCTAAAAACAGGTAGATGGCTTCACCTACCTCGGCAGCACTATATCCAAAGACGGATCGACTGTGAGCTGGTGAAACAAATGTCAAAGGCCAGCAGTGCCTTTGGAAGACTGCAAACCAGGCTATGGAATAATCATCATGTCTCAACACGACTGAAGTGCAAGATCTACAGATCCTATCCACTATCTTATACGGTGCGGAAAGCTGGACTCTCTACAAAAGTCAAGTCAACAAACTTCACGCATTTATGATGAGACACCTCCGAGCAATCATGAGAATCACATGGAAGGACAAGGTGACCAACAAAGATATACAAGAGCGAGCAAACCTACCTTCTATGGAGGACCTGCTCATCAGGTAGAAGCTACGGTGGACAAGCTATGTCATCAGGATGCCCTCTGAAAGGTTACCAAAGCAACTACTATTCTCGCAACTACCCGCTGGCGAAAGAGGGATTGGTCGACCACGGCTTCGCTACAAGGACACGGTCAAGCGGAACCTTAATCGGAGGCAAATCGACATCAAAAGTTGGACAACGGATGCAGGCCAGCGAGCTGTATGGAGAACAGCTGTATAAAGTTAAAAGTGAGGGCGGTCATTTTCACTTCGCGACAGACAGCTACTACTACTACTTCTTACTACGCCTGTAGTGGACACGTCTTTGCATTCATATTATCATTCAGTGCCGTTTATCGTTCTTATCATGGTTGTTTGTTGTAATCAACAGATCATCGAATTTGACTAATGTCGTATATGCGCCTACTACCCGCTGGGTAGGCAACAAAATTGTTTGCCATATAATAATAATAATAATAATAATAATAATAATAATAATAATAATAATAATAATAATAATAATAATAATGCATTTATATAGCGCTTTTTCCATGTCGAATGTTCAAAAGCGCTGTTCAAGTTCAAGTTATTGAAAGAGGTGAGTTTTCAATTGTTCTTTAAACAAATTGAATGAAGCTTGGTTGCGGAGGGTCAGAGGTAGTTTATTCCAAAGTCTGGGTGCTGCGGAAGCGAAGGCTTTATCCCCAAGTGTGGGAAGCATCTTGGCAGTTGGATGGTTCAGTAGAGTGCCTTGTGAGGAGCGGAGTGAGTACCGGGACGGCTGGCTAATTGCAATAAGTTTAGTGAGATATAGAGGAGCCAGGCCATGAATACATTTGAAAGTGAGAATGAGAATCTTGAACTGGACTCTAGACCTGATGGGGAGCCAGTTGAGTTGACGGAGAACAGGTTTCATGTGAGAGAATTTGGGGGATTTTGTGGCAAGTCTTGCTGCTGCATTCTGGACACGCTGCAGCTTTTCAGTGTGGGTTGCAGTGGCACCGTACAGCAGGCTGTTGCAGTAGTCCATGCGGCTAGTAACGAATGCATGGATGAGGGTGAGAAGTGACTTCTGGTCTAGATACTTGCTGATGAGACGAATGTTATGCAGGTGAAAAAAGGCTATCCTGCAAGTTGTAGAGACATGCTTATCCATGTTCAGGTTCTGGTCGAACACAAATCCTAGGTTTGTAACTCTGGCCGAAGGGGTGATTTCAGCACTACCAATCTTGATGTGTGAGGTGTTGATCTTCTGTAGCTGCTGCCTTGTTCCAATCATGATAAACTCTGTCTTGCTGTCGTTGATCAGAAGTTTATTTGTAAGCATCCACGATCGAATGTCACCAAGGCAGGTCTCCATAGCTGCAATAGCTGCAGCCTCACTTCCATCATGATCAGGCTTGAAAGAAAAGTACAACTGAGTGTCATCCGCGTAGCAATGGACATCTGGAAGATGCTTCTCAATGACATCAAACAGCTCAGAAGTGTATATTGAAAATAGGAGAGGGCCCAGGCAAGACCCTTGTGGAACCCCACAGTTAAGAGCGAACTTGTCTGATTGGGATCCACGGACTGTCACATGCTGACTCCTTTCACTCAGATAAGACCGGAACCAATCCAAGGCATTTCCGGAGAGTCCAATCTTGTTGTGAAGGCGTGAGGTGAGGATGGAGTGATCAACAGTGTCAAAAGCGGAGCTCAGATCAAGCAATACCAGGAGAGTTACTTGCTGTGAGTTCATGTTGAGGAGAATGTCATTCTTGATTTTTAACAACGCAGTCTCAGTACTGTGATTCTTCCTGTACGCTGACTGAAGAGGAGGAATTAGTGAATGGTCCTGCATGTGGCGATGGAGCTGGTCGCAAACTGCGCACTCTACCAACTTTGATAGGAAACTCAAGTTGCTTATTGGGCGGTAGTTCTTGAACTCACAGTCTAGATTCTCCTTCTTTAACAAAGGCGTCACAATTGCATTTTTCCAGGCATCAATAAAGACCCCCGATAATAATAATGTCTGCCACACATAATATCATCATAATCATCAGTAAGTATGTACATTCGGTATAGGCATGGTAGGAGTCCCCCCCCCCCCCCCCCCCCCCCCAAAAAAAAAAATATATAAATAAAAAAAAATGTATTAACAGTCCACTTGGTCCACTTGGTCCACTGTGTCCACTTGTACTATACTAACTAAGATCTCCCATGTTGTCTTATTGGTGTGGGTTTTAATTCTTTATAAAACGGCTCTGGTAAATTCAGTAACGTGATTGGTTAAATCCTGTCACGTGACTATTCATTAAATTTCAACAAACATGCACGACCGTGCAAAACAGGGTGCAACCGGGGTGCGTTACTCGTTTTCATTGCACACCTTTTTGCACGGCTATGACGTCACAATGCTTGTTTACATAGTTCTATCGGAGACAAACTTGCGGAAATGAAGGAAAAAAAGATGGAAAAAGCTTCGTTTTGTAAATTATCTGTATTGTAGTAAATAAATCTTAGCAGTTTCGTAATTTATATGGCAGTATGGTATGTGGTTTGATATTGGTAAGTTTTGGAATGGAAATGCATGGAATTCTTTGATAATTCTCATATTTACGGAATGTTTTCGGCAATTTATGGTGGACTGCGTTTGATCTGCTGAGCTTCAGAGTAAAATTCAGTGAAGCGAGTGCAGAAGTGATGATTAATTTGGTAAAATCCTAATAAATTCATACTCTAGAGAGTAGATAGACTTGGTTACTAATTGTGGCAAGTCTGTTTTCAATAATCCAGCAAAATAAAACAATCCGTGGTTGAGCTCGTTTTATAAAACAAATAATACTACGGTCATAATATCGTGCATCATGTAAATGCATCGTACTCTCGGCTATGTTAGCTGTGCGCATGCGCACTCGGCTTACGCATCGTGCGTAATGCACAGCTAACATAGCCTCGTGTGCGATGCATTTACACAATGCACTCTAGACCGTGTATTATTTGTATAGTGCCACCCCGTACAGCTATTAATTTCAATGATAATATCGCTGAAGTGTTCTGAAAAAGGCGAAAATTACAAATAATAAAGATACACATTACAACCGCATTATTTTGTGGTAGATATAGGTTTATATGCATCTATAGTCATAAAGACGGTATCAAAATATTTGCATCCTCCTGGGTGTAAATTCATTTATTAAAAAGGGGTTGTTTAATGCTGATTGATTTATTAAAAATATACAGTACAACATATTTTCAAATTATTATATCGATATTAAATGAAATAGCATAGATAATTAGTGTGTTAAGTAGTAAATGGAATTTTATCCAATAATAATTATAATTCTGTAGTCATAAAGACGGTATCAAAATATTTGCTTAATCCTTGGTATAAATTAATTCATGAAAGGGGTTGTTTTACACTGATTGATTTATTAGATATATCCAGTAATACAACATGTTTTCACATTATTATATCTATATTAGATTAAATAATATAAATAATAGGAGTGTTAAAGGGATAGTTTAGTTTCGGTACAGAGAGTACAGTTTTGGTCAAACAGAATATTAGTAACCAAAACCTGCTCTATAACATTACAAACTAATAGTTATACCGCCACCATGCTCGAAAGGTATAACAAATAACAAACGACCTATTAAAAAGTCTGTTATGATTCAAAAAGAGTCATTTAAACACAAGATGGCGCTCTCTAAAAGCGCATTGGTTTCGACCATTTTTTATTTTAAAAATTGCATGTGACGTTTTGTTAAAATAATGATTAAATATAGAGATCATCAACAACAACCGCTTTTTTAATTTTTGAAACGTGTAAGCATTTTTATTTGTCAACGGCTAGTTCAAAATTGTATAATTATTGTGGGGCCCCACAATAATTACAAATGGTTATATTTATGAATATTTCAGCTCTTTCTGTACCGATTTTGATCAAATAAAGTTTATCCTGTCTTTAAAGGGGTAGTTTAGTTTTGGTAGAGAGGGCGCTGCACATTTTTTGTGAGGTAATGAAAAAATGAGTGTCGAATTTGAGAGAACATGCAATTGTAATGGCAGAATAAACTTTATTTGGTCAAAATCGACCCAGAAACGGCTGAAATATCAATAAATATATCTGATCTTATAATTATTTGGGGCCCAAATAATTAGATGATTTTTTCAAAAAATTAAAAAAATGCTTGAACTATTTCAAAAATTTTCAAAAGCGTTTTTTAAATAGTTGTTGATGATCTCTCTATTTAATCATTATGTCAATAAAACATCACATGCATAATTTTGTATGAAAAATGGTTGAAACCAATGCCTTTTTAGAAAGCACCCTCTTGTGTTTTAATGGCTCATTTTGAATGATAACGGGCTTTTTACTTGGTCGTTTGTAATTTTGTATACCTTTCGAGCATGGTGGAGTTATAACTATTAGTTTATAATGTTACTGTCCAGGTTTGGTTACTAAAGTTCAGCCTTACCAAAACTGTACTACCCCTTTAAAATTGTATGCTCTTGCAAATTTGAAACTCAGTTTTTTCATTTCCTAACACAATTATTTCTTGTAGCGCCCTCTATACCAAAACTCAACTATCCCTTTAAGTAGTAAAGGAATTTTAACGATATCGAATCATAATTATAACTCTGTAGTCATAAAGATGGTATCAAAATATTTGTAAAGTTCTATGTGTTATTTTGTATAACTCAATTAAAGGGAATTCTACAAATAAAAAAAAAATGTGCCTCATTTCAAATAATATGATACATTTCCTTAACGATATCAAACAAGAAACTTATATCGATGGTAGAGCGCCGTTTTTCTATTAGTCTGACGTTGAAGAGGTTATGGCCTTGAGATTGTAGCGCCAGATAGAACCGTGAAGAAACAACTACCAGCAGCATGCAGGGGGGAACACACTATCATGAAGACTTCTCCGTGGTTATAGCCCAAAATAATAAATACCCAAATCTATACTGAGGAATGTGTAATTGTCTTGTTTTGTTTAACCATTTCTTGTATGCTAACGATTTCCCAATTATTTTCCAGTTATTTTCCTTTTAGTTTTTGTCGCGGTTGGTGCTTTATTTGTTTAACTCTTCTCGACGTATAATGATATTTATTAAGCATGATATAATCTTTGAAATGGTACCAAGCATGCCAAATTTGGTCAAATTAAAAACAAATGTTCAAAGGGTAGTTCAGTTGTGGTTTAGTGGGCGCTTCAAGAAATAATTGTTTAATGAGGTGATAAAAAAAAAAAGTGTAACATTTGGAAAACAAACACACAATTTTAATGATAGAATCAACTTCGTTTGATCAAAATTGGTCCAGAAACGGCTGAAATATAATGATCCATAAATGTATCTGATTGGAATAAATGTAGGGGACCAACTTTTATTCAATAATTTAAGAAAATATTTATAAATCCTACACATTTCTGAAAACATACCAAATTGTTTTTAAATTGATTTTGATTATCTCTTCATTTAACTTCTTTTTTTTACCGAACATCACATTTATGTTTTAATGTTTTTATTCCAGTTTATTATCAATGAATGATGACTGACAAGTTTATGCTACTTAAATATTTGTTTGACCAAAACTGTACTATCCTTCAACCACCCTTGTTGTAATATGACCGCAACTTGTGGAGATTGGGCAGGCATGGGGCTACATGCACTAGCCCCATGAAGCCATACCATAGAAAACTCTATTCACATAATGATTCACATAATGATACACATAATGATTCACACAATTTTGACAAAGTTTTCCACATACATGACATGTAATATGAGCTTATAACAGTATAATATAGGCTATCTATATAATTTCAGATCAGATCACAACAATACACATTGCATCAACCATTTATCACTTTCTGGACATTTCAACAAAGTAACTAGTACTGTAGATCCTTTAATGACTTAGTTATGTCACTCAGAGTCAAACATTTTAACAATATTTAAATCACTGTTTCTACTTCCAAATTATTGGCATGTAAAGCAGTGATTTAGATAATTAAAATATTGTTTGTTTTCATGAAATTCCTCAATATTTGTGTTTCAGTTTAGCTAAACTTATTGCAATGATGTTTGTGTAAAGCCTGTATATTTAGTCTTTTTAAATTTCACCAAACTTTGCAGCGTACATTTCTCGTACAGGTTTATATGGCAAACCTGGCTGGGGTGGGCTTGCTGCACCGTGCTGATAAAGTGAGCGAAACCAAACACGGGCAAAGGCTCGTAAATCAGAAAAAACAGGATGGTCCAACCGTTTATTATTTTGAGTTCTTACAATCAAGGTAAATCCACGAATAGGAGTTTTCGAGCCCTAATTTTTTTTTCAGGCAAGCTCTTAAATGACACATTCTTTCATATAAGACAATTATATCGCAAGTTTAGAAATTTGGCTTGCAACGGGTGAACAGGATCTTAAAAGATGAAGAAAAAACATAAAGTCTTATCAAAATTAATACAGAATATTACAAACTCACGTTAAAAGACGGAGGCATAATTTTTCAGCTCATCTAATTGGTCCTGCATTCTGATTCGTTGTTCATTTGAAGTGATAATAAATAATCAGATATGAACGTTGTACCTTATCAGTATTCATGGGGATACAAGACATTGCATGGAAACACGTAAACATACAAGGGATTGGCAACAAACGACGTCAATACCAACATTCCTCAGTACAGATTTGGGTATTTATTTGGGCTTAAACTACGGAGAAGTCTCCATAATACTTTCCCTTCTGCAAGCGGCTGGTCGTTCCTTCACGGTTCATTCCCTGGCACTAAACTTTCATAAGCATAATCATCAAAGTAAAGTTCAACTAGTAATTTTGCGCTGTATAATTCTCTACTCTCAACAATGGAAGGATTCAAATTCGCAACCTTCCTACTTATTGCTGTGCCATTATTGTTGGTCAGTGGATCACACCTCTCTACAGAATGTAAGTCTCTTGTTTCTTATCATATCATTATGAATATAAACAATTGTGATTCAAGTTTTGAATCATTATTTGCTTTATTTGTAGGAAATCTGAGTGTCGTTTAAAAAACCTGACCAGAAGAGCTTTCCTATCAAACCAATAAATAATGTTTGCAATTTTCCTAACTAATCGAATCCATCTATACATGATATGCAATGATAAAACCATTAATTTAGATCCACTTTTATTTTATTGTATTTTGTTCATGGAATTTATTTTGAAACATTCAATTAAATCAAAACAAAGCAAGTGACAATGTAATTCATATAAACACGATCCTAAGAAACTTATAATTTTTCAAACCTTTTTACATAATTCATCAATGTGTATATTCCATTTTAACACACAATCAATAGAAAATACCTAGATATCTAAATTTGTCCACTTGAGCAATGTCATTATCATTTATTCTGAAGTTCAACCTACTGTGTCTATTCAACATAGTTTCGTGCCTATCAGCATACTAACAGTCTGTGTGCAATTTATTTTCAACTTATTACAATTCATTCAAGAATATAACTTATGTAATTCAATATTCAAAACATTTTCAACTTTACATGGGTCTTTATCAGAATAATATGTAACAGTGTCACCTGCATAAATGTGAACCGAACATTTTTCAAAACAAGAGGGCATGTCATTAATAAATAAAAGAAATAGTATGGGGCCGAGACTAGATTCATGAGTTACCTCTTGTGTAAGGGGTAATTCTGACGACAGTGTAATATTTATCGAAATTACTGTGCGTCTACCATTTAAAAAGCTTTTAAACCAAATCCATAGATGTACCCTGTAGACCAACACAAGAGGTTCATTTTGCAAGAAGAATTTCGTGGTCCACTAATAGTCGAAAGCCTTTTGAAGATCAACACATACAGTGCCTGGGTACATGCCCTTGTCAAGTGACATTAGCCAATCATACGTAACTTGTATAAGTGTAGTGATCGTCGAATGATTAGACCTAAACCCCGATTGTTGTTTGGCCAAAATATCATTGTTCGATACAAAGTTTTGACACACACAGTAAAATATAAATCGGTCTATAATGATCAGGATTAGCTTTATCTTGCCTTTTTTTCCACCTAGTGGGAACCACACCTTCATTTATCGACCTATTTAGTAAAGGACGATGGAATCCAGACAAATTGTTGTATGCACTATAAGACACTAAATATGATGAATAGTCCCTGAAAATGTGAGCACAATCGGTCAAGAAATGAGAAAACTATGGCTCTTTGAAAAGCGCCATTTATATATACGAGTGACTCAAATTGGCAACGCACTCTGGCAAAGTTGTGGACTACTCCCCATACATTTTGTACACAAAATTTTAATTTTGTTCAATTTTCTCAAAATGTATGCTTACCCTTCGTTTGAGTTCAACATATGTTTTGTAAAATGCATTTATACATAGCATATCATGAGTTGGGGGAATGAAAAAGTATGGCTATGAAGAAAACTGTATAAATGGGAACATTTGCGTACAAACTGCATATAGTCTATCAGGTTATGTAAAGTAGCAATTTTTTTTGCTATAATCTTGGAAACAGTTTTTAATTTGGTATAAATACATTACTGATGAGAAAAAGTGATGTTTCCATTTTTTATTTTTGGTCCCAGGGTGCATTTTGGCGATTTTAAAGATAATTAGCTAATTTGCATATTTGTGAAATAAGGTCAGGGGTCATTTTCTATCTAGGAATAGTACAATATTGATAAAAACTAGTATTCTAGGGTATTTTGAGGCAAGGATTCCATTTCCGGTGCTCGTTTGTAAGTGCTGTATGGGAAACACTCTGAAATCAAAGATGGCTTCCGCTAATTTGCATATTTATGAATATTATTGATTTTCAGTGGCTACAGCCCCTAATAAGCAATAATTCCAGATTATTATTTGTCAGTTATGTTCTAAGTATGTATTTAAGATATCAAAGATGAATTGCCATCGTGGCAACCTCTAGCAATGCATATTATTTGCATAATTATGTATTTTACCTAATTTGCATATTCCCCCAAATCGAGTATATTGGGAACCCAGCAAGTAAAAAAGACAAGTAATACCATTTTTCCAAGGTTTTAGGGGGCAACGAATCCATTCATGATACTTATTTACCTGTATCACCTCGGCAACCCACATAAATCCAAGATGGCCGCATTTGTCATTTTAAAGTAAATAATGCTATTTGCTACTTTAATGCCATTTAATTTATAAAAGTATGATTTGCTTACTGTAAGCAAACAACTACATTGTGATTCAAGTATTGTAGTTGCTCATTCCAATAATTACAAGTCAAAACATTATAATATCAATCTAATATAACCGAAATAATATAGTCGTGTATCATAACATGTGTAATTTAGGGAGCAGTCATCTTGGATTTGAGATGGATGCCATGGTGATACAGGTAAATAAGTATCATGAATGGATTCGTTGCCCCCTAAAACCTTGGAAAAGTGGTATTACTTGTCTTTTTTACTTGCCGGGTTCCCAATATACTCGATTTGGGGGAATATGCAAATTAGGTAAAATACATAATTATGCAAATAATATGCATTGCTAGAGGTTGCCACGATAGCAACTCATCTTTGATATCATAAATACATACTTAGAAAATAACTGACAAATAATAATCCGGAATTATTGCTTATTAGGGGCTGTAGCCACTGAAAATCAATAATATTCATAAATATGCAAATTAGGGGAAGCCATCTTGGATTTCAGAGTGTTTCCCATACAGCACTTACAAACGAGCACCGGAAATGGAATCCTTGCCTCAAAATACCCTAGAATACTAGTTTTTATCAATATTGTACTATCCCTAGATAGAAAATGACCCCTGACCTTATTTCACAAATATGCAAACTAGCTAATTATCTTTAAAATCGCCAAAATGCACCCTGGGACCAAAAATAAAAAATGGAAACATCACCTTTTCTCATCAGTAATGTATTTAGACCAAATTAAAAACTGTTTCCAAGATTATAGCAACAAATTTCACAACATTTATTTATACTACATAAGGGGATATACTAATATGGGGAGTAGTCCACACACTTATCAGAGTGTGTTGCCAATTTGAGTTCCATAGGAATAAATGAAAATCTTCAAAGAGCCATAGTTTTCTTGTTTCTTGCCTGATTATGCTCTAACTGTCAGAGATTATTCCTTCTAATCTCTTCAAGTCTATGAAAGCAACATTTTGCTTGGGTTTCATTGTCCTGTGTTGCCGTGGAATTGCCCATTATGATCTAATTTATGCATGACTTTTGTGTGAACACTTCATAGGGCCATCGGATTGGACAACTACTCCTACGACTCGTAAGTTCTTGATTAAATGAAAATGAGCAAACACAAATAGGCTTCCCCGGGAATCGAACCTGAGACCTCCGGATCGCTAGGCCGGTGGTCAACCAAATTGTCCCCCAAGAAAACGTTTTAATGCTCCGTCCAGGCAGATGCTTTATTCCCGGGGAAGCCCAGCTTTCTTTGCATATTTTCATTTTTGTTATAATGGTTCCCTTTTCTAAATTCGAGTTTAAAGTTGCATCGCTTACAATAGCAATTAAAAAGAAATGTATTCAATTCTATAATATACATTGCATTAAATCTTATCGATATTGTTCCATTATTATTATACTTGGATTATTCTCTATTGTTATGGATATACATTATCTTACATAAGGCAGCATATTCATGCATTTCATCCATCTACACTTCCATTTCCGTATTCAATCTGTACCCATCATGTTGATTTAATTTTTTGTTTCTATTTCACATGATCTGGTAATTTCAGGGATCATCTTGATCTCATGCCCATTATCTAAATGCCCTGTCGAAGGGGAAACAACATTTAAAACAAATTATCTCAAGCTTTGCTTACAATGATAGTCCAGTACAGTACCCTAATTTCTTAAGATGTTATAAATGGAAATTAAGACCATATTATATGGGGTAACCTCAATATTCATGAGAGTCTTACTACGAAAGTTCATCTGTATTGGTAGTTAATATGAAATCTATGTAAATCTATGTAAATATTTGTATTGTGATCAAAAGTTTAAAATAGATTTCATTCATGAGAGTCACTATACCTAAAAACGTTATATGTTCGATAATACTGGAGGATTGTTATTCATAATCTAAATGAAAGGGGGCTAGCCACAGTGTAAATGAAGGGTCGCTATTCATAAACTGGGAAAATGATAAGGCTCACTAGTCATAATGTAAAAGAGTGGTCTTTATTCATAATATCAAAGAGATAATTATTGTTCATTAGAGTCGTTATTTTAACGGGGCTGGTTTGAATAAAATAATAATATGGTCGTTATTCATAAAGTAATAACGAGGTTGCTTTTCCTAAAATGATAACAGGACCGTCCGCTATCAATTCAGAGACTTATGATTGTTAATAAACTTTGTTTTGTACTATCAAAGACTATAGAATTACAAGACTGAACACTGACGTGTGCGCAGCGATAACTCCTTGGGCTAAATGAATATTCAAATCGAGCTTTAGAGGCACCTCAGTACACAAGGGGATTGGAAATAGTACTGAATTATTCAAATGTTGGGTAAATTTACACTTAACCACCACGGCTTCATTTGGATTGTTAATTTTGTATACATTTCAGGTACTTTGAGGTCTCGGGATAAACTCGGGGGTTCGGGGTGTTTTAATTCAGATAAAGAAGGCAAATTACGCTCTAAAAACGACAATAATCTGCAATTTTTTCACACTTTGATCAACTTTCTCCATACTAAATTTAGTATAGCGTAAAACCAAACACTATAGATTTACAAGACTGATCATTAACGTGAACCATTATGCAATGTTAGATATATCGTTAACATTCCTTTATAATAAGTAACAAGTTCACTATTTTATCATCATTTATTTGTCTTTATATATCACTTTTTGTCACTAATTTTGTATACATTTCCGGTACTTTGAGGTCTCGGGATAAACTCGGGGGTTCGGGGTGTCCCCCGAAGATGAGATGTTTTAATTCAGATTAAAAAAGGCAAATTACGCTCTAAAAACGACAATAATCAATTTTGTCACATTTTGATCAACTTTCTCCAGACTAAATTTAGTATTGCGTACAACCAAAGACTATAGCATTACAAGACTGATCACTAACGTGAACCATCATATATATCGTTAACATTCCTTTATAATAAGTAACAAGTTCACTATTTTATCATCATTTTTTTTCTTTCATATATCACGCCATAGTTGTACTGCAACATGCATCAATAGCCTTAAAGGTGGTTGACAAACCTAGATTCTCGCAGAAAAAAATCAATCCATAAAGTTTATGGATTGAGGATCTAGATTTGTTATTACCACCTATAGTATTTAGCTACGTAGTACCCTACCATATATTTACAAGTATACATTATAAAGTATTCTGGAGGAGCTGACAAATAAATGAAATATATATAATGACATACAAATACATTTATGGTACGTTGTACGCAACTAAATCAATAACTCCCGGATGTAAATACATCCATAAAGGTGGTTGATTGACGTCGACTGATTATCGTCGGTGGTTGATTGACGTCCATTGACGTCGACTGATTATTAATACTGTATAACATGTTTACAGGTCAACATATTTTCAAATCATTATGCATCTTATAATATAACGTTATACATCAATAATAATAATTTTTTTAAACAGTTCAGTTACTTAGTCCTTAAGGAATTTTAACGATACATTGATACCATGTTTACCGTTGATATGTTATGTCCACTCGATATAGCGTGAACATTTCAAGTTAAATGGACGTTATAATTATGGCCGAGTAATGAGCAAACATTCAAAGTGATATCCACTAACTCATTGCACTGACTTTGTACACGGTTACGACTATTCGGTGGAAAGTTTAATATCTGAGCACTTTAATCGTAAATGTATTTTTAACGAAAGGGAATTTCAAAGAAAAAAACCGTAACCTGTCCCATGCTTTTACTGTTAATACGAATGCAAAAAGGTATGAGGTAACCATGGCCCTGGGAAGCGGGGGTGCGGGGGGTGCTGCAGCACCCCCTGCAAATTTGTTTGTATGTTATAATGTATATCATTATGCTTCGTTTACGAAATTGTCACACAGCCGACAGCCACAAATGACGCTTTTTCTGGCTTGTCAGAACAATTTGAAGTAAAAGGGCACCCCAAAATAATAGAGATCCATCAAAGCAAGGGTAAGATAATGTTGAGAACCTTTTGCCCCCATCTTGAAAATGATCCTTCTACATCAAGCGCATCATTTACAGATCCACCTAACCATACAACAATATGCCAGAAACAACAGTTCCACTAGGAGATACACATGGGATCAACAGCGTGTATTTTAGTGTGTCCACGGGCGTATGATCTCGGGGGATAGGGGATACCCGGGGGGGGGGGGTACTCACGTATAATGGGTATACGGGGATGTGCCGCTGGGAAGGGTGACTTTTTCAAGAAAGATCCTTAGACATGTACACTTAATCGCCACGGCTTCATTTGGATTGTTCATTTTGTACTCATTTCCGGTACTTTGTGGTCTCGGGATAAACTCGGGGGTTCGGGGTGTCCTCCGAAGATGAGATGTTTTAATTTAGATAAACTGATAAAGAAGGCAAATTACGCTCTAAAAACGACAATAATCAGCAATTTTGTCACATTTTGACCACTTTCTCCAGACTAAATTTAGTATTGCGTACAACCAAAGACTATAGCATTACAAGACTGATCACTAACGTGAACCATCATATATATCGTTAACATTCCTTTATAATAAGTAACAAGTTCACTATTTTATCATCATTTTTTTTCTTTCATATATCACGCCATAGTTGTACTGCAACATGCATCAATAGCCTTAAAGGTGGTTGACAAACCTAGATTCTCGCAGAAAAAAATCAATCCATAAAGTTTATGGATTGAGGATCTAGATTTGTTATTACCACCTATAGTATTTAGCTACGTAGTACCCTACCATATATTTACAAGTATACATTATAAAGTATTCTGGAGGAGCTGACAAATAAATGAAATATATATAATGACATACAAATACATTTATGGTACGTTGTACGCAACTAAATCAATAACTCCCGGATGTAAATACATCCATAAAGGTGGTTGATTGACGTCGACTGATTATCGTCGGTGGTTGATTGACGTCCATTGACGTCGACGGATTATTAATACTGTATAACATGTTTACAGGTCAACATATTTTCAAATCATTATGCATATTATAATATAACGTTATACATCAATAATAAATTTTTTTTAAACAGTTCAGTTACGTAGTCCTTAAGGAATGTTAACGATACATTGATACCATGTTTACCGTTGATATGTTATGTCCACTGGATATAGCGTGAACATTTCAAGTTAAATGGACGTTATAAATATTGCCGAGTAATGAGCAAACATTCAAAGTGATATCCACTAACTCATTGCACTGACTTTGTATACGGTTACGACTATTCGGTGGAAAGTTTAATATCTGAGCACTTTAATCGTAAATGTATTTTTAACGAAAGGAAAATTCGAAGAAGAAAAAACGTAACCTGTCCCATGCTTTTACTGTTAATACGAATGCAAAAAGGTATGAGGTAACCGCAATAATGTTACTAGACCTGTCGATTTGTCGGCAATTTGTAACTCCGCGTTATAACCTTCCACGTCGTACGGCGAAGGAAATGTAACGACGACCGCATGATAGCCGTGGCACTAGTGCGGCCGCCGTAAGATTCCCGAAAGATTTCCCTCAAAAGTGGCATCGTACGGGAGCTCTATCCCGAATCGGAGCATTTGTAACCTAGGCATTACATTTTCCGATGCATCGGACGATTTTTACTTTCCGTAAGGGGTCAACCTAGACTCAAATCGTAACGATAGTCCTAAGATTTCAAAGTTATTGTAAGAGTGTCTTGCGATGTCCTTACGAGTCCTGTATTATTAAAGGCGTCCGTATGAACGCAAACCGCGCGACAAATGCCTAGGTCATAAATGCTCCGATTCGGGATAAGGCGCCCCGACGATGCCACTTTTACGGGATATCTTGCAGGAATATTAAGGTAGCCGCGCGGGTGCCGTGGCTATCCTGCGGTCGCCGTTCTATTTTCCCTCGCCGTATGCACGACGTCGTGGGAGGTTATAACGCGGAGTTAAACAAATTATGTATCGGACAATTGTTACTGGCCGTAAGCACGCAGACACGTCACGGAGAGTTTCGCACGGGAATCGCAAGGGCACTGCACGGGCCCAGCACGGAACCCGTTGCATTTTTCCGATTATTGTACGATTTTGCGACTCAATTTTGGGCCCCTAAAATCGTACTGTAGTCGTAAGATGTCAAAGATATCGTAAGAGTATATTGCGATGTCCGTACGAGTCCCATTACGCGTCCGTATGAGCGCTCAGATTGAAAGCACGGAAGCCGTGCGATTTACTTCTGCTTTAACTCCCAAAGTCATAGCACGTACCCCGGTGAATATTGTGACTGATCAGACATCTTCCGATATCCCGAAATCCCGAAATCCCGTATATCGTTAAAAAAAAATCCGCCGTATAGGTAGGAAAATCGTGCGGCACCCGGTGCATTTGTGACTTAGACATTATGCATAGGTTAAAATTGCACCTGGTATACAAAAGTGCAACCGGGTTGCAACTAGAGCCCCTTTTTTCAGGTGGGGGTGAAGTTAAAGGGATAGTTGAGTTTTGGTATAGAGGGCGCAACACACAATATTTTTTTGTGAGATAATGAAAAACTGACTATTAAATTTGAAAGAGCATACAATTTTAATGACAGAATAAACTTTATTTGATCAAAATCGGTTAAGAAACGGCTGAAATATCCATAAACATATTTTATTCATAAGCCTACCGGCGCGGCGGGGGGCGTCTTCCGTATTCCGTAATACAATCATGTACGCGTCAAATCGGCTAAACGCGCGCTGGTAAGCCAAGACCATAGTGCCGCTGCTGTAACGTACATTTCTATGCATCAAACTCTGCGACTCTGCGACAGCGATCTAGCTAAGACAAGTCCAAGGGCAAGGGTGACCATTAATTAGTGGCCGATCTCGATGTGGACTACGACCACGACGATGCAACTAGGAAAAGTCATCTAGGTGTAGATATATACATCACACTCACAGTCATCATGGTGTGTGAAACCACGGTTTTATTGAGAAAATGGCTAGGCGTGCGTGTAAATCAACACACGCGAGCTAGTCTTGCCTTATCAGCGGGCTTTCACGAGTTTTTGAGGAAAACTGACGCGTATGTATTACGGAAAAAATAAACGCCGGCGGCGTGACATTTTGACTATTTAGAAAAATACAAAAAATGCTTATAGACTACTTTGAAAAAAATCTAAATAGGTTTTTAAAAAGTTGTTGATGATATCTCTATTGAATCATCATTTTAACAAAACATCAAATGCACAATTTTGTATGAAAAATGGCTAAAACCAATGAGTTTTTAGAGAGCGCCCTCTTGAGTTGTAACAGCTCTTTTTTTTAATGATAACAGGGATTTTACTTAGTCGTTTGTAATAATGTATACCTTTTGAGCATGGTGGAGTTATAACTATTAGTCTGTACCGTAATGGTGCAGGTTTTGGTTACTAAAGTTAAGTTTGACCAATACTCAACTATCCCTTTAAACCTTATAAGATTTACCATTCTATATTCTATATTCTCGAACGTACCAAATCAACGATTGTTTCTGACCTTTATATTATAGTTACTCTATGGTTTCTGACAGTTTGATCAGAAAAACTGATGATTTGAGAGTTTCAAACATGGCAAATTCCATGCACCCACTTAATTGCATCTGAAATCCTTTTTCCACCGTATTGTAAACACTTACAGCGCCCGACGACGACTGCACAGTAGAGACCACCACGTACGCTGGATTCACTTGCGTGTCCGATACAGCGATCACGGCCACATCGTGCTCGGGACGGTGCGAGTCGAGCGCGAAAGCGACGATATTGGGATCATCCTATTACGACTACTACATCGAGACGGACTGTAAATGCTGCTCTCCTTCCAACTGGTATTACCAGTATGTCACGTTCACTTGCACTGACGGGTCTACGTTCACGCGTGACTATCAAGTATTCACGGAGTGCACCTGCCAGCCCTGCTACGGCTACAACGGCTACGGATCCGAGTCGGAGAAGGGCGCCTCCGCTGACGGTGCCCAGGCCAAAGGACCTCCACCTAAGCCCGGACCAGGTCCTATGCCGGTTCATTAAACTATTGGTTACGTTCA
Organism: Echinarachnius parma; assembly: GCA_037951105.1. Taxonomy (NCBI): domain Eukaryota; kingdom Metazoa; phylum Echinodermata; class Echinoidea; order Clypeasteroida; family Echinarachniidae; genus Echinarachnius; species Echinarachnius parma. Next base: position 41,962 of record JBAMJV010003559.1, read on the forward strand.
CTGGGCCCTGGGAGCAGTTTCACTAAAGTGCGAACAATTAATACCAAGACAATAAAATAATTATGATTTATGTTGACCGGTATTCTTTACCAATGCGCGCACACGAATTGGCACGCATGACCGATGCTCTATACAAATTGCATAGAGCTTCGGTTTTATAAGTCATGAATGCTAGGTCGTGGTCACGCTTTGGTAGCCTAAATAAAATGTCCAGTCTATGAAATGTATAATTTACATTGGTTTTATCAGGATTTATCTATTGCAACCTGCACTGATAGTAGCAAAAGTGCTAACTAAGTTAACACTAAATTCCAATTCAATAAACAACGATTTGTTATGATTGATATTGATTAATCAAAATCTTCCATTTCAATATTTTGATTTAATATTTCGCGACTAAAATGATTAAAATAAATAATTTGTATGATGTTTTGAGGTGGAACTTGCTCCTAAAGCACCATATATTATAAAGGCTATGGGATTATTACGCCCAGTTGCATGCACGGAGTTAACCACTGGAACGAGCATCATGAAACATAATATTTATCACTTTTATCATAGGTTCAGCTGCAGCCCTAGTCTTCTTAGCTTCTAGCATGGATATACATGTATACATAACCAGAACAAATGTAATAACTTAAGTTTAGGATGCAAAGTATGTGTATTTGTTGTTAAAATGTGGCGCAAACTCACTGCCCCCCCCCCCAAAAAAAATTAAATAACAAACGCAATTTAAGATGAAAGAACAGTTACTGTCGTATACACTGTAATATGTTTAACCAAATTAATTAGAAAGTATTCGTATTGTTAACTGGTGGTGGAGGGAATAGCACGGAATGTTCTATGATTTTCCCGACAACAAAGTTAACAACTGTTATATCATCTGATTGTTCAATGAATTGAAATCAGTATCTGTTTCGTGGGGCTTTTCACTTACCTGTGTACAGTCGATCGTCGTATGCATTTTGCCTCTGCATTTCTATCGGAAGTATGTGTTAATTATTTATTTCAAATAATTGATCAGGTCACTTTCTGATCCAACTATACTGGAAATCGATGATCTTCGTTTGAATTTGACGCCATTTTGCGAGATTAATGATTTTTTTTTTTGTTTATGTTAATTTAATGTAAGGGTGGGTTATATTACCTCTCTGGCCATGTAATTATACAAATATATTATGGCAACCACGTGATTGTGTTAAGCCAATCAATGACGCGTATTTTACTAAGTCAGATGATGTAATTTTATATCATAGTATATAAATTATATAATAATATGTTTTCTGTGTAAGCAAATGCATGAACTAATGGATATAGTTTATGTACAACCACAAAGAATGGTGTGTTTCTGTGTAACATGTATCCTTCAGATTTAAAGAAAGTCTCCCTTTTAAAAAGGAACGAAGGAGCATGTTACATTTACATTGAATGTTACTCTGTTTTCAAAGAAATGGCCTGAATATTTGTGCAACTTATTTCAAAGAAAAGAAATCAATAAACAGATTGAACATCGATCCATTGTTCTTTTTGTTCTAATTCCAAACTTAAAACTGAGGTCAATATAAAAAATATGTGACTGTTTTAATAAATTTGGTGAACTGTATTACAAAGCAGTTAATTTCCTTTTCATATTTTACAATTGAAGTTATGAATATAGGCATTGTATAAGGATATTTTAAATATATGATTTATACTTGTATAAAGTAACTTATGTTTATGTTTTATACATATTACACTATACTAATACTTATGTACCATATAACTTGCACCTACCCTTAAATAATTCCAAGCTGTTTAATGCTCTGTTGGCATTAGAAAGAACAAAATGATGTGTCGAATTATGGCCAGATATTTATTTTTAAATGTGTATACTTGCAGTAAATAAATGCATCTGAGATAACATATACACTCAATATATAAAATTGCATACATTTACATTGATTATCTACCAGTGACTGTCATCTTTTCTTTCAAAGTTCAACAGTTTTTATGTTTGATTTATGCCGTGTTATGTATTATATATTAAACTTGTTTAGTAGGCAGCTGAATTATCTCTGCAATCAACTTCTCGTTTTCATTATTCTAGTAATTTTGTGTATCGTTCTTTGTAAAGACTGTTTCTATTACCAACAAAAACGTGTTTATTAAAAGAAAACTATTTAGACCAGTGAGCAACGATTACATTTTACTTCCAGCCGCAATCCAGCAACGTAGCCATCGTTCGTGTGATGGGGGTACCAAACTTCGCGCAGTTAACTTTTAACACATCATTTCGACAAGAAATATACTGATTTGTATAATGATTCTAATACCAGTTTATTCAGAATATTGTGTAGTATAATAAACATGTTTTGGTTTTAAGATCACTCAATTCAAATTACTTATTTCGGCCTGTTTTTGAAACCCTTCCATTTTGATTGACCAAAAAAAGGGGACCAAACTTCGCACACTGCAAAAAATGCGCAATCTCGTGGTTATCTCAGGGGGGTGTCACTGCTGCCAGAGTGCAGCGATTTTTGCTCACCGGAAGAGCCCACAACTGGTTGCATTATGGGCTACTTGGGAACTACAGTTAACCAATCACAGAGTAGTTCAAACGCGTCGTCACGGGATCGAGGTCAATAAAACAAGTTCATATACATACGTCACAATGGCTCCCATTGTTCTCAAAAGCGTGATGAAATCTAGGACAGTGCGCAGGAAAATAGGCGCGATAGTCTACGCACTGCATAGCATGATGATTGGTCCAGTATTTCTAGGTCACTACGCAATGACGTAGAGAAGTGGGCTACGGGAGCTTCAAAAATCGGTTCACTCCGCCATGTTGCCCATGTACAAAGTCTATGGGACACGTGACTTGCGCGCGTTAAGTGAGCCTTCTAGTTATAAACGGGTTGGTTTGTTTATTCATACTTCTATGGGTTATCTTGTGGTTATCTTGTGGTTTCCAAACCACAAGATAACCACAAGATACTTGTAAGATTTTGCGCAGAATGAGCGCGCAGTCTATTTTTTTTACCGTCTGAACACAATCAGCTTCGAGACTCGTAGTTTGGGTTGACCTCATGTCCGAGATATGCTTCCGGTGTGAAAACAAGTCAAGTGAGTGCGCGTGACCTCAAATGAGAAAGGCGCGCACACTACTTCCGGATTTAATTCTTAAGAATTGCAACTCTCGAGAATTGGCATCGTTTGAACACACATTTTGAAGTTCTTAAGAACTGCAATTCTTAAGAATTGCAGTTCTTAAGAATTAGCTTTCATCGTGTGAATACGGCTACTGTAATTTTTGAGGCATTTTCATGCACGCACGCTGGCAAGTTAACTGCGCGGAGTTTTGTGCCGCGCGCAGTTTGGTACCCCACCATACAGTTCATTTGCTGACATGCAGCGGTCCTGTCCTACCGCCAAACCAAATCCAAACCAACACCAGGGCCCATATTCATGAAAGCCCGCTAGCTAAGTTACTTGCTAAGTCTATTTTGGATGACGTGGCTAATAATTAATACATTAATTTTAGTCGCTAACTAGGGTTAACTTATTGGGTACCTAAAACTTAACCCGCTAAACCTAGTTGGGGACCAGGAAAACTGTTTGTTGCTCAATAAACTGCACATCTAAATTACACTTAGCAAGGAACTAAGCTAGCAGGGTTTCATGAATATAGGTACAGATATTCGAGGATAATGTCGGTGTGGTGTCGGTCTGTTATCGGATTTGTCGGTCTCTAGTCGGTGTCCAGTTCAGACTCTGAATTCGTGTCGGGTTGGGTTATTTAGGGCAAGCTGCAAAGAACCCACCTCGACAAATTATCGGGGTGCTGATGCAGTCATCATTAGGGCGAATAAATTGCATTTAATTGTTCATACGGTTTCAGTTCGGCCGAATCCAAAAGGTATCGGTACTAAAACACTCTTCCTGCACTTTTGTGGAGGGTTGAAATATTGGGGGACATTAGTCAAGCGATTTTTCTGAAATAAAACGTTTTTTTTTTGTTTAAACGAATTCCGGAATAAATATTCCTCATTGTTATGAGCTACGCTATAAATATGATTTTAGTCACAAAATGATATGTTTGGGCAAGTAATGAGAAAATGGTCCCAATAAACAAATATGGGCGTCAGATAGTCAGGGTGAGTCTATGTGAGAATTGTCGGGCGACTTAGCATCAATTAAAAAAATCGAAAATGAGTGTAACGCAGGGTGGGGGCGCATTAATTGCAATTTGTTTATCCATACAACTCGAAAAGACGATTATGAATATGCCTTTTAATACAATTTTGAAAAGAAAATTAATAAGTTACAAGGCAGCAGTACACGTTGAACACGGACCCTCATTGACATGCTAATGGAATTAAAAGCTCGCGATTTCAAAATACCTGTCCAATGTGAAACGATATTTGCAAGGCCACCACCTCGTCAAAAGGCGGATATATACCAAACCTCTTCCCACGATCTATACATCCATGTCAGTACTACTTTAAAATAGATTCCCGCATTCTAAAAAAAATACAAAAAATTACAATAATATTTAAAGTGTGTGTGTGTGTGTGCGTGTGTGCGTGTGTGTGTGTGTGTGTGTGTGTGTGTGTGTGTGTGTATGTGTGTGTGTGTGTATGTGTGTGTGTGTGTGTGTGTGTGTGTGTGTGTGTGTGTGTGTGTGTGTGTGTGTTAGGTGCATATTTATTATTTTGTCAATTATTTGTTTTCTTCATGAAAAATGGGCTACATTTAAAATTTCTGGTCAAATTTCTGGTACGATATTCTAAAATATCCATAAACTTTGTACACAACCCACCCGGTTCCCGTAGTCAATGGGTTAATCTTAAGTCAGAATTTCCTCTCTAGGTATGCACCAGATTGCACAATGTTAAGTCCCAACATGCAAAAGCTCCCTACCGTGTGAGGGGGGACACCCCCTCCCACACACTCCCCCTGCTCAGTCGCTTCGCTCCCTCGCAAAGTCTCACTCACACCTCTGGCTCAAAGTTGGCAACCCTGTGGATAGTGACCCAGTCAAATCAAGGTAGCCTCTCAGCCAAAGTTATAAGTCTACAACGATAGCTAGGTAGTGAACCTATAAAACCATCAACATTGCAGATGGATTAATGATGTCCTTTAGGCAACTCTGGATGAGGGTATACTTATGCAAAAGTTAACATTTCGCGTTTAATTTACCACACTTAGCCGAAATGTTGTATGTTGCCCAAACTGTGTTTCAATAGCGTGCGCCTACCAGGCGCTGGCTGGAATACTCCCTAGGGTGTGGACAATTTCTTTGTGTGCAGGAATGATTGCAGTGTGTATCCATTGACCGGGCTAATATTAGAGGCTTTATTGCAATTGGCGCATTATAAATGTTTTAAATTATTATCACAATTATCATTAAACCTGCATTTTGGTATAAGCATTTATTTTATCAGATGTTGTATTTGACACGTCTTTGCATTCATATTGCCATATAGTGACGTGTATCGTTCTTATCATGGATGTTTGTTGTAATCAACATATCATCGAATTTTACTACCGTTGTATATGCGCCTACTCATCAATAATTATTCAAATCTATACCCTATGACAACTCTAAACTGTAGGCAAAACAAAATTGTTGCCATATAATAATGTGTATACAAGTTCATCATGGATGTGTGCCATACATAATAGTTTCATAATCGTCAGACATTCTGTACATGCGGTAGGCATGGTAGTAGTTTCCACCCAATTCTTTAATAGTAGATGCCCCCATGTATGGGTATGATTCCAGACACATCATGGATGCTCGGTTTATTTATATTTTTACAGCAGCATGAGGAGGAAAAAAAAGAAAAAAAGTGGGATCACAACCAATATGTAGACAGATTTTAGAGGAAAGTTAGGGAAAAGATATACAAATAGAAAACTTCTGCCTGAAAGATTAAATGTCAAGATTTACTGCCAATTTGAGTACAACCAAAGCATTTATTTTCCACCTCGTCTAGTGGTCTATCCATTTTGTTTACTTACCAATACGTCTTCAATCCCTCCTAATTGATATTTTGTCTACATCCCCATGGTCCACTTATATTATTGACTACAGCCAATGTGTCCGAAGAAGGACTACAAGAAATGGTAACAAAGCTCAATAACACCAGCGAACAATATGGAATGAAGATCAACATCAAGAAAACCAAGGTGATGAAGATCGAAAAACTGCCATCCAAACTTGAGAATCAGTATTAATGGACAAATATTAGAACAGGTTATAGAGTTCAAGTATCTGGGTAGCGTGCTTTGCGAAAGTGGAAGATGCTCGAAAGAGATCAGAAAATCAGAAATTGGAATGGCAAAGAATGCTTTTATGAAGAGGATGGAACTTTTCACACGGAGTATGAATCTCAATTTGAAAAAGAGATTAGTAAAATGCCTGGTATAGAGCATCCTTCTCTATGCATCTGAAGCATGGACCATCATGAAATCTAACATCAACAGATTGGAAGCTTTCGAGATGTGGTGCTGGAGACGCATTCCGAAGATCAAATGGACAGATAGAATCAGCAATGAAAGAGTGTTAGATACAGTTGGAGAAGAGCGGAAACTGATTTGAATCATCCAGAACAGAAAGAGGAAATGGGTGGCACACAACATTAGACACAATATTTTGCTCAGACTGGTAGAATGAATAATACAAGGAAAGAGATCATGAGGAAGGAAACTCATCATGATGTTCAAATGATTTATATTCCTCCACATTATTTAACATCTACGCGCGCTCACATACGCGCACGCACACACACACGCGCACACACACACACACACACACACACACACACACACACATACACATACACACACGCACACACGCACACACACACACACAAACACATACAAAGACGCGAACACACTCTTAAACAAGCACACTTTGAATCGAGGAAGTTACTTTATTATTATAGCCTTTAATTGAAATGTATGTTAACAACACAGGAAATACAACTAAGAAATTCATTCATTCCTATGAGGGGCGTTCAAAAAATGTTAAGCCTGACTTTGTCGGAGCAGGTGATTGGGTAATATAATGTTGTGTACGCAATGTTGCATCCTTCACATGGTCAGTGGTGAAGAGCCAGGTCAGTTGTATTTTTTCTTTGTTGCAGACTGGTCTTTTATGTTGCAGTGTAACCACCAATTATTTCAAGAAAAAAAAAGGCAATGCAAGTTGATGATAGGCATCCGCTGCTCCATGACAATGCTGAAAAAGACGTAGACGCTGGGATGGGATTTTTGCCGCTTCCACCCTATTCCTGCCAGGACCTGGTATCCTTAGATTTCTTTCTCAAAGATCTTGTACTTTTCAGGAGGATAATGATACAAACGTTGCTGTTATGCACGTTTCTGAGGGGGTTTTAACAGTCAGGACCACTTTCGCTTTTCCACTATCGTGAAAATAGCGGTTTCCCACTATTCTCCAATCAATGTCGCTAGATGGCGCATATATCGTGGCGATAGTGCCATGCGATACTATCGGTGATCGAAACAAAATAGAATTTTGTACAGCCGTTTTTTACATATATGCAGCTTTGTGTCCGCCATTCTCGCCTTCCGAGTGCTAAGTGTATCTTGCCGTTCTCTTACCAAGCCGAGCTATACGCCTCTCTCACACGCTCCCTCCTTTTCTCTCGTTATTTCGCACCGTACCAGTTCGTACGGCATCAAACACCTGTCGCGTAAGTTTATGCGCGAATCAACCGTTTATTTGAAAAACGAACCCGCATAATCGAGCAAGATATTGTTTAAATGTTCTGGCCAGATCATTTAGATAAAAAACTACACACCATTAGTTTAATTATCAAGGATGCTACACATTTACTATTTAGATGATCTGTCCAGAACATTGGGCGAAAATAAATGTAATTTAATTGAATGTAGTCGTTGCACAAATATCCCCATTGCCACAACACGTGGAACCGAACATGACGCAATACTGCGTAGCACGTGATAATCGCGGAATAGCGCTTTTCCGCTATTTTGGCCGATAGTGGAAAAGCGAAAGTGGTCCTGACTGTTTAAGAGACTTCTTCCAGGAGGTCATGTATAGCCCTCTGGAAGCATGCCGAATATGACGTGGATGTGGATGAGGATTACATAGACTAATGAACATCTGCCTATACCAATCATTTGTTCCACCTTAACTCTTTCAATGTCAGGCTATGAATTTTGTGAACGCTCCGTGTATACAAAGTAAGAGCAGAACAAACAAATAATTAAATGGATTATATAGCAAAGTAATGATTCTCTTATACTTTAACTTACACTTCCATTTTAACTACTGCATTGACCCTAACAATGCTTTATTACAATGCCATTTTTTAGCTACAGCATTGAAATGTTCGTGCTAATTCAAACAAGCAAAATCCATATGACCTCATAAAATTAAATTCAATTAAAATATTTTGCCTATTCATACTTATTTGCTTTATATTATTATTGATTCTAAATGTAATCTAACAAGTTAAATATTGAATAATAATACTCATAATAATATATTCGATTTATATAGCGCCTAATATAAAGTTATCTCTAGGCGCTGTACAAAGTATATTAGATAAACTTACATGTTAAATTATTTACAATTTACTTAAATGGGTAGTACAGTTTTGGTAAGGCTGAACTTTAGTAACCAAAACCTGCGCAGTAACATTACAAACTAATAGTCATAACTCCAACATGCTCGAAAGGTATACAAAATTACAAACGACTAAGTAAATAGCCTGGTGTCATTCAAAAAGAGCTATTTAAAAACCGCTTTTGAACATTTTTGAAAAAGTGTAAGCATTTTTAAATTTGTTTTTTAAATCATCGAATAAATTTGGTGGCCAAATTGTTTACGATCGGACATATTTATTGATATTTCAGCCATTTCCGAGTCGATTTTGACTAAATAAAGCTTATTCTGCCATTAAAATTGCATGTCCTTTCAAATTCGACATTCAGTTTTTCATTACCTCTCAAAAAAAAGGTGTTGTCCTGCGCCCTCTCTCCCAAAACTGAACTACCCCTTTAAAGGGATAGTTGAGTTTTGGTAGAAAGGGCGCTAGACTACTTATTTTTTGTGAGGTAATGAAAAACTGAGTGTAAAATTTGAAAGAGCATAATATTTAAATAATAAAATCCTCTTTGTTTGATCAAAATCGGTACAGAGACGGCAGAAATATCCATAAATATAACAATTTGTAATAAAGCTGAGGGCCCAGGTTTATTAGAGAATTTTGAACCAGCCGTTAAAAATTCAAAGAAATGCTTCCTCTTTTCAAAAAGTTACAAAATAGGTATTTAAATAGTTGTTGGTTATTTCTCTATCTAATCACTATTTCAACAGAGCATCACATGCACAATATTTTATTCAAAATGGTTGAAACCGATGAGTGTTTAGAGAGTGCCCTCTTTACTACGTCATTTGTAATTTGTGTTCCTTTCTAATTATAACTATTAGTTTGTAATGTAATGATGCAGGTTTTGGTTACTAAAATTCAGTTTCACCAAAACTCTCCTTTAATACCAGAACTCAACTATCCCTTTAATAACCTTAAAGAGACTTAGTAACATTGTCTAAATCCTACAAATCCAATTTGAATTCTAGCGGTTCCCTTGTTGTATTCGTATTGACTATAAAATCATGGGACGGGTTTCGGTTTTTCAAATTTCCCTTTCGTTACAAAGATATATACGATTGAAGTGTTCAGATAATAAAAACCCCGTTCGAGTTTTGAAACCGTGTACAAAGTGAGTGCAGTGAGTTAGTGAATATCCGACACTTTGCATTTTTGCTCATTACTCGGCCATGCAACGTCCATTTGACTTGAAATTTTCACACAATACCCTGTGTACATATCATAACAACAATATACATTGCATCAACCATTCATCACATGTTGCACCTGTCAACAAAGTTAGTAGATCCCTTTAATCTAAGATTAACACAAAAGCTACAAATTTACACATTCGAATGATCAAGAAAATCATCGGCATATCTAACAAATTAGAAATGTATACAGTACTTACTAATATGAATGAAAAAGAAAGCCTTACCAGATCTTTACAAAACAATGACGAATATAATAAGGTAATAATTTGTATTTACTAATATCTTTATAAAGATAAGACCAACTGATTTGAAATTATATTTTACATTTCATTACATGAAAACTAATCAATACAATATAAGAGCCCCTTAAAGGGATATAGTAGCTATGTTTATTTATTTATTCATTTCCTCTCATAGGGTGGATGGCCCTTTCAGCACAGCTGATTTTCAAAGGGGTCCACAAACATAAAAATAACAATAAATATACAGTGATTTATACATACGTTGTAAATGAAAGACGTAAGGCAATAAATATGTACAGTAGTTACAGCAAACAAATAGCTAAAAAATGAATGTACACAACGACCAAACAATAAAACAGTTAATTGCAGAAATTCAACGAGAAGGACAACAAATATACGAGTAAAACTCTACAACCGAAAGCATAACAAAAAGATAAATAAACAAATAACGAAAATTAAATTTTAAAAAATCAAGGTAGACAGAAGAAGGGAAAAAAACAAGACAGGACCAGGGAGATGGGTATAATATTTATCACGTTTAAAAAGTTGTTTTTTTTTTATAAAAAATGTATGTATAATTAAAACATAAATAATATAATATACAATTTAAAGGGGTAGTACAGTTTTGGTAAGGCTAAACTTTATTAATCAAACCTGGACAGTAACATTATAAACTAAAAGTTATAACTCCACCATGCTCGAAAGGTATACAAAATTACAAACGACTAAGTAAAAAGCCCGTTAAAAAAGAGCGCTCATTCCAAGAGGGCGCTTTCTTAAAAGGTATTGGTTTCAACCATTTTTCATACAAAATTATGCATGTGATGTTTTATTGAAACAATGATTAAATAGAGAGATCATCAACAACTATTTAAAAAACGATTTTGAATTTTTTTTTTTAAGTGCAAGCATTTCTTACATTTTTTGAAGAAAAAAAAAAATTCTCAAATTCGACACTCAGTTTTTCATTACCTCAAAAAAGAAATGTGATGTGCAGCGCCCTCTCTACCAAAACTGAACTAGCCCCCGATATAAACTAAAAAGGGTAAAACGGGCAATGCAATGTTCAATCCACGAGTTCAGTCGAATTAATGGTGCGTACAAAGGTAGTCAGTGTGTTTAAGGTTCACATTTCAAAAGAGAGACAATTAACTTATTTAGAGCTATATAATAAAATAAACTTGTTGACATGTGCACAAGCTAAAGAAAGGTTGATAAACCCTTCTTGCTGATAACAGCGTATATTCCATTTTGTGTGCAGGGAGTTTCCCATTACAGCTATTTTGCGTTAATACAGGAACAACCAGTTTCCCGTAAACAATGTGCTGACTATTCGTACGACGTACATTTTGAAATTATTCCATCTCATTATTAATGCTAATAATCGAGCACGAAACAAGTTTAGTCACTATAACATCTATACAAACCAAAAGAAAACTGTCCTTTTAGAATGATAGTAAAATCAAACATTATATCTTTATTAGACTTTGAACACTCCTTTTCTCATAATTGTTAACTTGACAACTTATTAACCTTGCAAATTGAAACAATGACTTCCGTTGCAAAACGCATACAACGCCAGTTTTGACAATCATAGAGTAAGGCGCCACTATTGTAACAACAACCAGTGCCATTGATTTCTTTCTTCATAATTATTATCAAGGTTTATTTCTTGACAACATATTTTCTTTTCGTATCATCATTAACACTCACAAATATCGCTAAATGACACCAATTTAGAGATTTGGAATAAATCAATTACTAATGTTGCAGTTACTTCCAGTCCATCCGGGCTCGCAAGTGCAGATGAAACCATTCATAGTGCTGTTACACCGGCCCTGTTCACAGGAGTTGCTCCAACAAGCGTCTCCAGCTATTAGTATATGCAAAATTAAAAAAAAAAACATTATTACTATTAGTAGCGTTTAGAAATAAGTCGCTTTAATCATTGTTGATAGTTCCATGGTAAAGCCGCTATTGTTACACCAAGAACTAATGCTTTTAAGATGATTCAATAACTACATTATTAAGGTGTATTTATTGAAGCTAATATCAACATATCAACAAAGTGTTTCAACAAAACATAAGAAATGCATTTTTTAAAAACAGCATACTTTCAAGTTTGCTAGAAATTCATCATTTACGTCTGTCAAATAGAAATACCGGAAATATCTTTTTTTTTTAAACAATGGACATGGTGTACTCAATGATTCAAACTAGTATGAATATTATAAGAAAACATTACGGCTGCTTGAAATTAATACTTAATAGTTGGCTGCTCTGTGCATTATTAATTGTGTATACCAATATAAATTAATATATAATAGATTACACGTATGCACTCAAATGTAAGGGGACTTATTCCAAATTAAATCTTAATCAGAGATGAAATGGGACTCAATTTCAACTAGATGGATGCCTCCGCATATATAAGGAGAGTCACATTTAACCTTTAACCTAGCGACCCTTTAAATCTAATCAGTTCATTGGCCGTTCAAGATACATACATGTACCAAGTTACATGGCATTCTGTCAACCAGATTGTTCAATCACTTCATTATCTCATCATGATACATTCATGTACCAAGCTTTGCGACAATAAGTCAATTGGTTCTTGAGATATCATAGCGGGCTATTTGGCATATGTAATGAGCCATGCGACCTTTGAACCCATGACCCAACATATAATTAGTTCATTGGCTCCTCAGGATACATGCATGTACCAATTTTAGTGACAATAAGTCAATTAGTTCTTAAGAATCCGCAATAACGAGCTATTTTCACATAAATAATGAGACTGTGACATTTGCCTTTGACCACTTGACCCCACAATTTGGCTTTTCAAGATACATAGATGTACTTAGTTTGGTCGAAATCCGTCAACCGGTTCGTGAGATATCGCGATAACGAGAACGGGACGTAAGTACGGACATACGGACGGACGGACGGACAGCCAGAAAACATAATGCCTCCGCGGCCACTTCGTTGTCGAGGCTTTAAAATGTCCATCACACAGAAACGCAAAAACATCCTATATTAATAAAGATTACGCAATGAGATTTACAAATGAGGTAAGGACTCGGTTTCCTTATCATTTATCATGAGCTACTCGATCTTATTAGATGTCTACATGCGATTCCCTGATGCGTATATACAAGGCAATATTTAAAAACCGTTCATACCTGTCCCGTAAAGCTCCATTCTCAAGCTGATCCCTCTTTTCCAGGTAACGGGCAAAAGACGCAGATACCGGCACACTACTGGGGCGGGGAGGGGGTTCTGAACAACTGTATTTCGATCAGAATTGGCTGTAAATACCTGTGTAAAGATGATAAACATAATAAATAAACATGATATACATAATGTATATACTAAGCTGAAAAAGTCATAAATGTAAACAGTAATACAGGTCCTCCCATTGTTAAGTCAACATAAAACAGTCAAGTAATGAAACCTTACACGTAATAGAGTGTACCGGTATCAGCTTTGTAAAGCTTCATCAGACACGTTGAATAGCCTTTTGAATGATCAACTTACATACAGTAGTTATTTGGAATGATGCAATTTTATACTAGTCATCATCGATAATAACAACCACACTGTCATTCTCCTGTACCATATGGAAACGATTTCATAGCTATCTACAATAATAAGATAATATTAATTTTTTTAAAGGAATGCGAGCATTTGGAGAGGTATTCTGGAGTATGTTAGCTTTCTAAATTAAAGAGATAGTTGAGTATTGGTCAAACTTAACTTTAGTAACCAAAACCTGCACCATTACGGTACAAAGTAATATTTATAAATTCCCCATGCTCGAAAAGTATACACAATTACAAACGACTAAATAAAAACCCTATCAATCAAAAAGAGCCGTTTTAACTCAAGAGGGCGCTATTTAAAAAAACACTGATTTTAGCCATTTTTCATACAAAATTGTACATTTACTGTTTTGTTAAAAATAATGATTCAACGACTTTTTAAAAACCTATTCAGATTTTTTTCCAAGTAGTCTTTAAGCATTTTTATTGTTTTTCTTCTTAAAAGTCTAAAAATATCCCCCGGTGATTGCCGCTGAAGAATCTTTTGAATACAAATATACATTGATTTTGATCCAATAAAGTTTATTCTGTCATTAAAATTGTATGTTCTTTCAAATTTGACTGTCAGTTTTTCATTATCTCACAAAAAAATATCGGGGGCACTTCGGGAAATACCAATACTCAACGGTACCTTTAACATTTATTTGGAATTAGAACCAACCGAAACACACACAAAACCGTACTTGGGTTTACCTTATACCATGTATACAGTTAGTGTACAAACATTATACTCCGTTTGAGTAGGGTACAGTACTTTGTATGTTCATAACGTTTATTTAGTTTTCGAATACCAACAAGTTTTATTTATTTTTTTTTCTAATTTCTATTAAAGTAACACTAACGCTTCGATAGCGTATGATAGGTCTAAATGTATAACTACTATCATAGATGAACTACATACAGTGTATACATAAAGTACTTGAAATTAAAGGGGTAGTTTAGTTTTGGTAGAGAGGGCGCTGCACATCACAATTTTTTTGTGAGATAATGAAAAACTGAGTGTCGAATTTGAGAGAACATGCAATTTTAATGGCAGAATAAACTTTATTTGGTCGAAATTGGTCCAGAAACGGCTGAAATATCAATAAATATATTTGATCTTATAATTATTTGGGGCCCAAATAATTAGATGATTTTTTCAAAAAATAAAAAAAATGCTAACACTTTTTCAAAAATGTTCAAAGGCGTTTTTTAAATAGTTGTTGATGATCTATCTACTTAATCATTATTTCAATAGAACATCACATGCATTATTTTGTATGAAAAATGGTTGAAACCAATGCCTTTTTAGAAAGCGCCCTCTTTTGTTTTAATGGCTCTTTTTGAATGATAACATGCTTTTTACTTAGTCGTTTGTAATTTTGTATACATTTCGAGCATGGTGGAGTAATAAGTATTATGTTACTGTCCATGTTTGGTTACTAAAGTTCAGCCTTACCAAAACTAAACTACCCCTTTAAATGAAATTTATTTACCAAATCAAACGTCATTTACAAAGACGATATAAATTAACGAATAATCTAAGTATGCGCTATCTCCCAAATACTATTCAATGTAATTATACCGGGTTGTTTGGATTAATTGTTCTGTAAGATATCGATAATTAATCCGTAATGTGACGAGCACCCACACTTGTTCCAGTACGAGAATGGCAAGTGCCTTTTTTGCGCTGTCTCGTCATCAGAGGGCACTCGAACATAAAATGCATGAAAAGCGAATACATTACAGTTCCATTCAATATCGAAAACCCGTGATGAGGGGGAGGATTCAACATAACATTGATTAATGTAAGTGATTCGAATATAAAACTTACCACATTTACTCCACTAGCTGTAACAGTGTCAAATGTCACACCGTCCAAGCTGTGGCTGACCTTGTAACTCTTCACCCATTTGGAATCGTCCTGACGTCCTTGTGTTGCCACATCAATGACTTCATACGGAGATCCGAGATCAACCTGAATGTTGTCATAGTAGATTATGTTAAGTCGGCATTATCATTACTACTATATTTCATTATTCAAATATTTATAATGCAAAAATTAACACAAATATAAATGGAACGACAACTGCTTCTACTACAACTAAAAATAACAATGAAAATAATAATTCTAGTTATAATAAAGTAACACATATTGATGACTCTACTACTATTAATAATAATGATGATAATAATGCAACATAACAATAATATATAATACAATTCATGATATTAGGCTACTTATAATGATGATAATGACATAATGATACTAATGCAATGGAGGTATTGCATAGGCTATGTTAATATTACTTAGATATTAGATCACTATTTTTGAATTGAATTGAATTTCGGTTTATTTGCAAATTAAAAATCATAACAAAAATCCATGGATTAAAAATGTTATGTTACACACAAATTGTAATAGTTACATGACATGAACATTGTAGAAATTATACAATAAAATTTAAACCTATAATACAATACAATTGAACAAGTCCAAATTTATAAATTATGCATGTAGTAAAAACCTGATCTATATCTTTGATACTATTACTAATATAATTGTACTATCACATTCATATTCTTATTGCACTTTTAATTTTATAATTGAGTATGGAATTCCAAGTCTCAAAATATTAATTAAGTCTAAAATTCAAAATAATTATAATATAAATATAGTGTGACATTGATGCTACAATTAATTTGAGTTCCAACATCATTGCAATATAATTAACTATATATACGCATGATATACCCATAACAGACTTATTTTATAAACATGTAACGATGTTTATGTTGATTCACATAGTTGATGGTTCAAATACATCAGTGTTTAACTCTTTAAAAATGAAACAACCCTTTCTATAACCTGAATCCATTGATTTGCATTATTTAAACGGGAGCTCCATGCTCCAAACCCGCCACCGTCGTGAACCGCATTCAACCGGCCTCGTCTGGCTCCGTCATGCACACTCGACTTGCCAGAGGCACTCAGACTCGAATCAGGGATGGTCTTGAACTCAATTCCAAGAGGAGGGGCTTTCAAAGAAAATTTAATACATTTTAATTAGGGATAATCTCGGTGCAAAGTGATGTGTCATCATTTAAGTATTATGGTTAGACAGAGGATCCCTTATGTAATAAATGTTTAGCTTTATCATATTTAATTACATTATTATACTACTTGTTTTACGTTATATTCATGTTGATCTATCATCACTGTATTGCAGTATGCAAGCACAATCGTACTGTTAATTCTGTCTCCGTATCTCTATGTATGCACACTCTTCTCATGCATCCATCATACACCCGCTAGCTTCTATCTGTCTTTTATTATTACCATTCTCTATCTCCATCCCTTCCCCTTTCTGTTTTATGTTTACTGGCTCTCGTTGCTTTGTTCACCCATAATGTCAATGCACTTTTGAATGTAATTTAATGGTCTTTGTTGTTTGTACGATTGTGAGCTTTCACTATATTGACTATAGTTTTCCAGTAATAACCCACCTTGTACATGACAGAGAAATAGCGATTTAAAACGAAAATCTTCAGGTAAATAACCCAAAATATACCACTGCTGCAGTTACTACAGGTCCATGCTGGTTCGCAGTTGAGACTATTAAATGTGCTGTCACACCGGCCATGTATGCAGGGGTTGCTCCAACATGCGTCTCTGGCTATGTATATGGATAACAAAGAAACATTATTATAAGAAGCGTTTAGAACTCAGTCGCATTAGCTTTAATCAGTCTCGATAGTTTTATAGTTAAGTCACTACTGTAGCACCAAATGTCGACATTTAAGTGACTCCATAAATACATATCAAGGTATAATTATTGAACTTAATATCAACATTATCGTCCATGTAATTTGTTGACTTGCTTACAAAAACTACATACAAAATAAGTACATAAAACAACAGAATTCAAGTTTGCTAGATGATAAAATATCACTATGACGCAATTACCGCAAATATCTCAGTTCAACAAACATTTTAGATGTTGCGATTTTCAGATCTTTAGAAAGTGCAAGTTACCGATGCTGCAGTTACTACCGGTCCATCCGGGCTCGCAGGTGCAGTTGAACTCACTCAATGTGCTGTTACACCAGCCATGTATGCAGGGGTTGCTCCAGCAAGCGTCCCTTGCTATGTAGATGTATGTTGAGAAAATGAAACTATTTTAACTATTAGTACTGTATAGCCCTGTCGCTTTAATCAGTGTTGATAGTTTCAAAGTAAAGCCGGTATTGTAACACAAAATAATGCGATTAAAATTATTCCACAATTACATATCAGTATATATTTAATGAAGTTTATATAGACAAAATCCTATACACGTTGTTATTATTTGTAATATTTGTTATTTTCATCCTGTTCAAGTTGAATTGCTGTAATACAGTTTAACCAAAAATAAAACAACATAATTAAAGTCTGATAGATAATAACCGTATCCATCACAAGATGCTATATCTACTTCCATAACAATTGACTTAACCATATCAGTACATTAATAAGCTACGTAGCTATGTAAAAATACACATTTTAGGACAAATTACATCATCAAAATTAAATTATAATATTTCATTTTTCATATTCCCATAGGCATAATTCGACAGGGGAAACTGATTTTGAAAAAAGTCGAGCTAACTCCTTTTGGAATTAAGCTCTTCATATAGAGATATTGCGCTTTCTAACGATTGTTTTCAAATAAATGATACAACTACCGATGCTGCAGTTACTACCAGTCCATCCGGGCTCGCAGGTGCAGTTGAAATTATTCATTGTGCTGTTACACCGGCCATGTATGCAGGGGTTGCTCCAACAAGCGTCTCTGGCTAAAAATGTGGATACAAAATATACCATTATTACTATTAATAGCGTTTCAAAGTAAAGTCGCTCAGTTACTACCCGTCTATCCGGGCTCGCAGACACATGTGAACTCGTTCAACCCGTCTTTGCACTGTCCGTGATACAAATGGGTTACTGGCACATTCGTCTATGTCTGAAATAGTAATTAAAATAATATAAAATAGCTATGATAATGATGGTGATAATAAAAAGGGTACTCTAGTGATAATACTACTTTGCCGCCCTCTTGAGTTCACAACTCATTAAGCTTGAATAGTGGTACAAAGACTTCCGTTGCAAAAGTCAATAAAACGCCAGTTATGACAATCATAAAGTCAGGCTATTGACTATTGACAACCAAAACAATGCCATTGCAAATATTACATAATTACATAATCAAGGTATAGTTATTGAAAACATAATAAACAGTATATCATATTTTTGTATCGTCTTCAACACTCACAGATAACGCTAGTTGGCACCGATTCAGAAATTGCGATTTTGAACAAAAATTCCTCAGAACAAAAAATCAATTACAATAACAATGAAATATAAAACACAATTCAAGTTTGCTAGGAAATTATCATAAAACTTTACCGCAAGTACCGCAATTTGCTACGCAAATTGAAAACAATAGAGATATAACAAATTTTAAAAAAAATTTCTCAGTCAAATGAATAAAATACCAATGCTGCAGTTACTACCAGTCCATCCGGGCTCGCAGGTGCAGTTGAAATCATCCAATGTGCTGTTACACCGGCCATGTATACAGGGGTTGCTCCAGCAAGGGTCGATGGCTATTTATTGTATATGTGGAAAAAGAGATTAAAATTTATAAAAATATTTGAATATCAATCAATCAATCAATCAATCAATCAATCAATCAATCAATCAATCAATCAATCAATCAATCAACCAACCAAACAATCGATCATAATTCTAACATGTGTTGTTGTAAGGTTCATGGCTAAAAGCCCAAGAGGGGATACCAAAAAACCTTTCCAGGACTACCACAGTCCTTGTATGGTCTCTCCAATAAAGAATATCATGTCTTTTATGCAATTCTACATCGTGGTACCGTAAACAAACGGTGTAAACTCACTATAATATGAAAAACATAATGTCCGTCTTCTTTACATGCTAAGCAAAGGAAAGTGCAGATATGAAACATGCATGTCTTGAATATTATAACATTATGATTTGAATACGTTGAGGAACTTACTAGCTTCTGTTTCACAATCAAACCCAGTGAAACCGACCGCACAAGAACACTTGTAGCCAGTTACAATTCCCGTACAGGTCGCTCCATTGCGACAGGGGTTGGCTAGGCATGCTGAAACATAAACGAAAAATGTAGTATGTTGCTTGAGAAAAACATTTTATTCAAGAATATAATCATAATAGAAATAAGAATGATACTACTCCTGCTACTAATACTACCACTACTACTACTACTACTACTACTACTACTACTACTACTACTACTACTACTACTACTACTACTACTACTACTACTTCTACTACAACTACTACTACTACTACTACTACTACTACTACTACTACTAATACTACTACTACTACTACTACTAAGAATGCTAATATAATAATAACAATGATATTAAAGGGATAGTTGAGTTTTGGTAGAGAGGGCGCTAGACTACTTTTTTTTGTGAGGTAATGAAAAACTGAGTGTAAAATTTGAAAGAGCATAATATTTAAATAATAAAATCATCTTTGTTTGATCAAAATCGGTTCAGAGACGGCTGAAATATCCATAAATATAACAATTTGTAATAAAACTGGGGCCCCAGGTTTATTAGAGAATTTTGAACCAGCCGTTAACAATTTTTAAAAATGCTTCCTCTTTTCAAAAAGTTACAAAAGAGGTATTTAAATAGTTGTTGGTTATTTCTCTATCTAATCACTATTTCAACACAACATCACATACATACAAATTTTATTCAAAATGGTTGAAACCGATGAGTGTTTAGAGAGCGCCCTCTTACGCTTTAACGGCTCTTTTTGAATGATAACATGATCTTTACTACGTCATTTGTAATTTTGTGTTCCTTTCTAGTTATAACTATTAGTTTGTAATGTAATGATGCAGGTTTTGGTTACTAAAATTGAGTTTCACCAAAACTATACTCTCCTTACCAGAACTCAACTATCCCTTTAATTATATAGAATACACTAGCCCTGGAATTGCCTGATAGGCAATTTGCTATCGCATGGTCAATCGTAATTTACCCGCCTTTAGAATCGTGCTGTAAGAAAGATGTCAATAATAATAATAATAATAATTTGTATTATTGTAATAAAAATACTAATGAATATGGAAAATACTGCTGAAAACTGCTTGTCTACTAAAAAATCGCCAATGTGGTAAAATGCCCCAGTGCACTCCCACACCTCTTCAACTGTCTTTTGTTCACATGTCTCTTTCCATTTCTTGATTTATTTCTTTGATCCTCCCTACCTCTATTCTTCTCTAAGCCTTACACTCTCATCACATTTTCTTTGACTGCAGCCACTTAAGGACCCTCCCATGCCTGTTTGACCTGATTGGTCAAGCAGTCCTGACACTCACCCACTCACAGTTGCTTTCATTGTTTTGTGTCTCCGCCTCCTTTCCTCTTTCCAGCCCCCCTTCCATACATGTGTTTATGTTGGTATATATTCTGTTTTTTCTGTAGTAACTGTCATTTGTGCCCTGACGAAGATTATGCTAGGATCGAAAGCTAGGCTGTATACGACTCTCAAAAATACTAACGATGATAATAATACTGATAATAATAATAATAAAAGTAATAATAACAATAACGATAGGCTTCTTTCTCTACAAGTGTTAACATTCAAACTAATATTCTTAAAAAAAGAGAAACACACTAACGTCAGATGAAGTCACATAACAAGGGTTGACTAGTGATGCTGAACAGTGCAAAATGGCGGTCTGTCGGCAAAATGTACTTATACGGTGCTGTCCTATCAATTTTGGTTGAACGATCCAAAATGTATCTTTCATCTTTTGTATATGTTACACATATCAATTGCAGGATATAAGAAAATAGATATTCACGAAATTTCTTTGAGGAATCCATGGAGGCCACATGTCTGGTTCAACATTAATTCTAAGATTGGCCTGTGGACCTGCATCCCTTGTCCACTGACATCCTCTACAAGAACGGACTTGGCTGCGTTGTAATTTACAGCAATTACAATGCATTTTCAGGATCCAATACAGTATCATATCAATACAGTTGAAATAACCACAATAACAAAAAAAGGAAAAACAAATGTAGTCGCAGTAGAAATTAAGAAAGAGAGGTGCAGCCGTTAGGAAAGGGCGCCACAAAACAACTTAAACAACAACATCAACAAGAGGGACTTAATCACCTGGAATTTCACATGAGAAGTGTCGCATCCCCGGCAGAACGGTCGGATCAATGGACTTCACCTTCACGACTGGTTGTATCATCCCGCCCCTCCTGTCTGGGATCTTCCGACAAAGCATAGCCTTAGGGATCGTGTCGAAGAACCCATGTCTCTCATCCTGCACCCCTTGGTGTTCCTGTGCGCTATGGACTCGAGCTAGTGAAGATGATATGTGTGACAGAAAAGGGGGGGCATTAGCAAGCGAGGAAGATGCGTGAATATTCACTTGTCTTTACAATGCCGTTTTTGGTATAGGTAAACACGTCATGTATCTTTCGACAAAGCTAATGCATATAGTGGACGAATTGGTGCATTCCTGTTCATATGTATGTCAACCTGGGCACGTTGGACTCGAGCTAGGGAAGATGATATGTGTTTCAGAAAAACGGGGCATCAGCGAGCGAGAAAAGTGTGTGAAAATGCACTTGTCTTTACAATGGCATTTTCGTTAAACATCTTGTATTTTCAGACGAAGATAAATCATGGGGGTGTATCCCTGTTGTCCATCCTGTCACCGCTTGTATCCGCATCGTAAAGGTAGTCAGATTGATAGGGTCAACACTTTATGTATGTCTTTATATTTTAAAATTCGTCTCCCAATGTTGTGTTGTCGTTTTTATTTCGAAGAAATACCTTTCGTTAAGTTTCATTAGAATTTTCCTCTCCGTTGAAATTCCTATCAATATTTAATTTATACTAGATTCTTTAATGGATCGCGTAGCGAGCGTGCACTGTCATAAAACAGATTGATACCCGACTGGCCATGCATTGCATTCACTTCTATTCATCCTAACATAAAGGTCGCAGTTCAAGTCCATGGACAGCGTAATAGAAAAGATGATTAGACTCTGCGAAAGTCAAAATCGTTAAGTTTATAAGGAACTCAACTAACTTTAATAATGTATGTTTATATAAGAAGTTTACAAGGAACTCAACTAACTTAGCTGCATTCAAATTGTAATACAATATTAAGTAGGCAATTTTAGATCAGCAGCACACATATGCAGATAAAGTGGACTGAGATCTTTCGATCGACATAGGCGCCGGAAGTGGGGGGGCAGGGGGGGCGGCCGCCCCCCCAATCCAAAAAGTGGGGGGGCAAAACGCGTTTTTGCCCCCCCAAAAAGCCCCCCCCCTCAAAAAAAAGGAAGAAACAAAGAAAGAAAGAAAGAAAAAGGAAAAGAACAAATTAAATGTATCAGCCAATACTTGTTAATTGTAACGTTTAAAAACTGAGTATTCATCTATATAAAATTTTGATGTTGGATCCACTGGGAGAGGTTTTCAACTTTGAAGGTACTTGGTCTCGGTCGAGAAAATTTTGAAAGTACTTCGTCTCGGCTTCAAAAATTGTCTACGGACACCCCCCCCCCCCTCCCCCCCCCCCCCCCCCCCCCACTGAGAGAGGTTTTCAACTTTGAAGGTACTTGGTTTCGGCCTCGAACATTTTCTACGGACACCCCCCCCCCCCCCCCCCCCCCACTGAGAGAGGTTTTCAACTTTGGAGATACTTGGTCTCGGTCTCGAAAATTTTGAAAGTACTTGGTCTCGACTTCGAAAATTTTCTACCCCCCCCCCCCCCCCCCCCCCCCCCCCCCCCACTGAGAGAGGTTTTCAACTTTGAAGGACGGGTATCGGTCTCGAAAATTTTGAAGGTACTTCATTTTACAAAATAACATTTTACAAAATAACCCCCCCCCCCCTTATTAAAAAAATCCTGGGTACACCACTGCAACCCTGTAAGTGTGGTCGGGCATGAGCCCCTAAACACATAAATCGTGAGCCCCCTTCGGGTTTTGCCCCCCCAATCCAAAACTGCTTCCGGCGCGCCTGTCGATCGAAGTAATTAATTTGTAATGAAACAGGAAAATATTCACTTTACAGGGATAGTACAGTTCTGGTCAAACAAAATGTTAGTAACTTAAACATTTATTAAGTATTTTATTAAGTTAACATTACAAACTAACAGTTATACTTCAATGATGCTTGAATGATAAAAAAAAAAAACATTTAAATGGCTAAGTTACAGGGCTGTCTTCACAAAAAGCGCCCTCCAGACTCTAGACCGAACGTGGCAGAGACCACTGACTGAGTCGTGCAAGCGGGGCGTACTGACAAAAATGCATAAACCTGATAATCATTATTGCGATTAAGATGTTAAGAGAGAAACGATCAGAGAAATCTAGTGGAAGGTTGGTCGTAAATGGTATAAAGTACATATTTTTCTGAAGACTGTGCCACTCAAAATAAACTTAAAATGTAATGACACAAAAACAAAAATTATTCATATAAGCTCACGCTTCCGTCCTTGTTGTTTTATCCCATTAATTAAAATTGGGAGATACTTTTGCGCAGCATGTCCAAAAGACTTGGAATCTAGGCATTATATTCCATGAACATCTCCAATTAAAAGATCAAGTTAGTAAAACTGTTAGTGTTGGATGGTCTGGCATCTATAAAATTGGTAAATTGAGGAAGTATTTGGATCAATCATCATCTGAAAAACTTGTCCATGCTTTCATTACATCACATCCTGACTATTGCAATAGTCTTCTTGCTGGTATACCTGACATTGAGATTTCAAGACTACAACGTCTACAAAATGCGTCTGCCAGAATTATTACTCGTTCTAAACGCCACGACCATATTACCCCTGTATTTTATAATCTTCATTGGCTGCATGTTCATTTACGCATACATTTTAAAATATTGTTGATAATGTGTAAATTTTCTACAGGCAATGCCCCTAGCTATTTAAGAAATTTGATTGTCCCGTATGCACCAACGAGAAAACTCAGATCTGCCACTCAAAATTTGTTTATTATACCAAAAGTGTTTTCAAGATATTATGGTGAACGGACATTCTCCTTTATTAGACCGTATTTATGGAACGCTCTGCCTAACTGGGTCAAGAACTCTTCCTCAATTGACTCATTCAATTTAAACAACATTATCGGTCATAGCTTAACCACTCTCTATTTCTTTACTTCGTATACTCAAATTTCCTTTTCTAAAGCGCTTAGAGGCTTGTTTTCATTAAGCGCTATATAAATTCGTCATATTATTATTAGTAGTAATAGTATAAATAGTGCAAATCATCATGGTTAAAGTGCTCGACAAAATAAATAGGAGCAATTATATATATGTACAACAATTAGTATGACTTCATTACAACTACAACGTTGTTTCGTAGGCACACATGTGCCCACTCTTCAGGTTAGAGTAAGAAGTGATTACTTTGAGAAGGGAATCACTCAACAAAGTTAATTCAACTTGTGCAAAAGTAAGTTTATGGGGGGAGTGAGCATGAATAAAAGGGTTTAAAAGATTACTTGTGCCCGAATTAACATGCTTAGTTACTACCACTGTTAGTCTACTTTGACTTACATAAGTCTAACATCAATTAACAAAGGTTTACTGAAAAGTTTGCAAGGATTACTTGTACCAAGATAAGGCATGCTTATTCAAAAACTTCAACTTACAACTTCAACTTACAAAGGAATACATAAGTTACTACGGTATATTTAAGGTTACAAAGCAGGTATTTAGCTCTGTGTCTACATGAGGTTGCTAATTCATCTCTAGTGTTTAGAGTACTTTGGTCCGGCTTGCAAATAACAAATAATAAAGTACTTTTCTGTTGTGCATAGAGTACATTTCTTGGATGCGGAGGAGTAACCCTTGCATCTTGTGACAATGTTCCACTTGATTGAGTATGGTACATTGCTATCCTTTAAGTTCCATACTTATTGGCTTAGGGTGGTACTGTTCCGATATTTAGCGTTATTGAAACTACTATTTTGTCCGTAGTATCTCGTTTTGAATGAGTTCTCCGTTAGTCCAATGTATGTCTCTTTGTTGTTGTTGTCGTGTCTTTCAACGGTGGCCTGGTAGATTACGCCTGGTGTGAGGCACTCTCCTTCGTTCGGACAATCGACTTGGTTTCTGCAGTTGCAGTTCGGTTTGGTTTCTTTTGTGCTCTCTTCGTTTCTCTGGTTGGTTAGAACTTTTCTATTGTGTGCAGAGATTGTTTGCTTGATGTTTGGCATACAGCTATAACTGATCTTCACTGTATTGCGGGTCAGAGTTTTGTGGAGGGAGTGGTCTCGCGGGAAACATTTATCGAGAAGTTGTAGAAACTTTTTCCCTTTTCCTTACTGTTCCACATAAAAACGCCGTGGAACAAAAAGGGCAGCGACAGCCTTTTGGATGTGACCATCGGGAGTTACGACGGGGCGGAAACGTGCGAACTCGTCGGACTTTACATATTGCACAAACTTCTCATCCAATGAGGAGGCGTTCAACCAAGCCGCACCACCATACCAAGAGGCTTTGGAAAAAAAGTGGTTACGACTACAAGTTGAAATTCACCAAAACACAGAACTCACCCGCTAAAAACCGAAACAGATCAAGAAAAATCACTTGGTTTAATCCACCGTACAGTGCGAACGTGAAAACCAACATCGGGAAAAAGTTTCTACAACTTATCGATAATTGTTTCCCGCGGGACCACGCCCTCCACAAAATTCTGACCCGCAATACAGTGAAGTTCAGTTATAGCTGTATGCCAAACATCAAGCAAACAATCTCTGCACACAATAGAAAAGTTCTAACCAACCAGAGAAACGAAGAGAGCACAAAAGAAACCAAACCGAACTGCAACTGCAGAAACCAAGTCGATTGTCCGAACGAAGGAGAGTGCCTCACACCAGGCGTAATCTACCAGGCCACCGTTGAAAGACAAGACAACAACAACAAAGAGACATACATTGGACTAACGGAGAACTCATTCAAAACGAGATACTACGGACAAAATAGTAGTTTCAATAACGCTAAATATCGGAACAGTACCACCCTAAGCCAATATGTATGAAACTTAAACATGTTAAAGAATAGCAATGTACCATACTCAATCAAGTGGAACATTGTCACAAGATGCAAGGGCTACTCCCCCGCATCCAAGAAATGTACTCTATGCACAACAGAAAAGTACTTTATTATTTGCAAGTCGGACCAATGTAATTAAATAGTAATTAAAATAATATAAAATAGCTATGATAATGATGGTGATAATAAAAAGGGTACTCTAGTGATAATACTACTTTGCCGCCCTCTTGAGTTCACAACTCATTAAGCTTGAATAGTGGTACAAAGACTTCCGTTGCAAAAGTCAATAAAACGCCAGTTATGACAATCATAAAGTCAGGCTATTGACTATTGACAACCAAAACAATGCCATTGCAAATATTACATAATTACATAATCAAGGTATAGTTATTGAAAACATAATAAACAGTATATCATATTTTTGTATCGTCTTCAACACTCACAGATAACGCTAGTTGGCACCGATTCAGAAATTGCGATTTTGAACAAAAATTCCTCAGAACAAAAAATCAATTACAATAACAATGAAATATAAAACACAATTCAAGTTTGCTAGGAAATTATCATAAAACTTTACCGCAAGTACCGCAATTTGCTACGCAAATTGAAAACAATAGAGATATAACAAATTTTAAAAAAAATTTCTCAGTCAAATGAATAAAATACCAATGCTGCAGTTACTACCAGTCCATCCGGGCTCGCAGGTGCAGTTGAAATCATCCAATGTGCTGTTACACCGGCCATGTATACAGGGGTTGCTCCAGCAAGGGTCGATGGCTATTTATTGTATATGTGGAAAAAGAGATTAAAATTTATAAAAATATTTGAATATCAATCAATCAATCAATCAATCAATCAATCAATCAATCAATCAATCAATCAATCAATCAATCAATCAACCAACCAAACAATCGATCATAATTCTAACATGTGTTGTTGTAAGGTTCATGGCTAAAAGCCCAAGAGGGGATACCAAAAAACCTTTCCAGGACTACCACAGTCCTTGTATGGTCTCTCCAATAAAGAATATCATGTCTTTTATGCAATTCTACATCGTGGTACCGTAAACAAACGGTGTAAACTCACTATAATATGAAAAACATAATGTCCGTCTTCTTTACATGCTAAGCAAAGGAAAGTGCAGATATGAAACATGCATGTCTTGAATATTATAACATTATGATTTGAATACGTTGAGGAACTTACTAGCTTCTGTTTCACAATCAAACCCAGTGAAACCGACCGCACAAGAACACTTGTAGCCAGTTACAATTCCCGTACAGGTCGCTCCATTGCGACAGGGGTTGGCTAGGCATGCTGAAACATAAACGAAAAATGTAGTATGTTGCTTGAGAAAAACATTTTATTCAAGAATATAATCATAATAGAAATAAGAATGATACTACTCCTGCTACTAATACTACCACTACTACTACTACTACTACTACTACTACTACTACTACTACTACTACTACTACTACTACTACTACTACTACTACTACTACTTCTACTACAACTACTACTACTACTACTACTACTACTACTACTACTACTACTACTAATACTACTACTACTACTACTACTAAGAATGCTAATATAATAATAACAATGATATTAAAGGGATAGTTGAGTTTTGGTAGAGAGGGCGCTAGACTACTTTTTTTTGTGAGGTAATGAAAAACTGAGTGTAAAATTTGAAAGAGCATAATATTTAAATAATAAAATCATCTTTGTTTGATCAAAATCGGTTCAGAGACGGCTGAAATATCCATAAATATAACAATTTGTAATAAAACTGGGGCCCCAGGTTTATTAGAGAATTTTGAACCAGCCGTTAACAATTTTTAAAAATGCTTCCTCTTTTCAAAAAGTTACAAAAGAGGTATTTAAATAGTTGTTGGTTATTTCTCTATCTAATCACTATTTCAACACAACATCACATACATACAAATTTTATTCAAAATGGTTGAAACCGATGAGTGTTTAGAGAGCGCCCTCTTACGCTTTAACGGCTCTTTTTGAATGATAACATGATCTTTACTACGTCATTTGTAATTTTGTGTTCCTTTCTAGTTATAACTATTAGTTTGTAATGTAATGATGCAGGTTTTGGTTACTAAAATTGAGTTTCACCAAAACTATACTCTCCTTACCAGAACTCAACTATCCCTTTAATTATATAGAATACACTAGCCCTGGAATTGCCTGATAGGCAATTTGCTATCGCATGGTCAATCGTAATTTACCCGCCTTTAGAATCGTGCTGTAAGAAAGATGTCAATAATAATAATAATAATAATTTGTATTATTGTAATAAAAATACTAATGAATATGGAAAATACTGCTGAAAACTGCTTGTCTACTAAAAAATCGCCAATGTGGTAAAATGCCCCAGTGCACTCCCACACCTCTTCAACTGTCTTTTGTTCACATGTCTCTTTCCATTTCTTGATTTATTTCTTTGATCCTCCCTACCTCTATTCTTCTCTAAGCCTTACACTCTCATCACATTTTCTTTGACTGCAGCCACTTAAGGACCCTCCCATGCCTGTTTGACCTGATTGGTCAAGCAGTCCTGACACTCACCCACTCACAGTTGCTTTCATTGTTTTGTGTCTCCGCCTCCTTTCCTCTTTCCAGCCCCCCTTCCATACATGTGTTTATGTTGGTATATATTCTGTTTTTTCTGTAGTAACTGTCATTTGTGCCCTGACGAAGATTATGCTAGGATCGAAAGCTAGGCTGTATACGACTCTCAAAAATACTAACGATGATAATAATACTGATAATAATAATAATAAAAGTAATAATAACAATAACGATAGGCTTCTTTCTCTACAAGTGTTAACATTCAAACTAATATTCTTAAAAAAAAGAGAAACACACTAACGTCAGATGAAGTCACATAACAAGGGTTGACTAGTGATGCTGAACAGTGCAAAATGGCGGTCTGTCGGCAAAATGTACTTATACGGTGCTGTCCTATCAATTTTGGTTGAACGATCCAAAATGTATCTTTCATCTTTTGTATATGTTACACATATCAATTGCAGGATATAAGAAAATAGATATTCACGAAATTTCTTTGAGGAATCCATGGAGGCCACATGTCTGGTTCAACATTAATTCTAAGATTGGCCTGTGGACCTGCATCCCTTGTCCACTGACATCCTCTACAAGAACGGACTTGGCTGCGTTGTAATTTACAGCAATTACAATGCATTTTCAGGATCCAATACAGTATCATATCAATACAGTTGAAATAACCACAATAACAAAAAAAGGAAAAACAAATGTAGTCGCAGTAGAAATTAAGAAAGAGAGGTGCAGCCGTTAGGAAAGGGCGCCACAAAACAACTTAAACAACAACATCAACAAGAGGGACTTAATCACCTGGAATTTCACATGAGAAGTGTCGCATCCCCGGCAGAACGGTCGGATCAATGGACTTCACCTTCACGACTGGTTGTATCATCCCGCCCCTCCTGTCTGGGATCTTCCGACAAAGCATAGCCTTAGGGATCGTGTCGAAGAACCCATGTCTCTCATCCTGCACCCCTTGGTGTTCCTGTGCGCTATGGACTCGAGCTAGTGAAGATGATATGTGTGACAGAAAAGGGGGGGCATTAGCAAGCGAGGAAGATGCGTGAATATTCACTTGTCTTTACAATGCCGTTTTTGGTATAGGTAAACACGTCATGTATCTTTCGACAAAGCTAATGCATATAGTGGACGAATTGGTGCATTCCTGTTCATATGTATGTCAACCTGGGCACGTTGGACTCGAGCTAGGGAAGATGATATGTGTTTCAGAAAAACGGGGCATCAGCGAGCGAGAAAAGTGTGTGAAAATGCACTTGTCTTTACAATGGCATTTTCGTTAAACATCTTGTATTTTCAGACGAAGATAAATCATGGGGGTGTATCCCTGTTGTCCATCCTGTCACCGCTTGTATCCGCATCGTAAAGGTAGTCAGATTGATAGGGTCAACACTTTATGTATGTCTTTATATTTTAAAATTCGTCTCCCAATGTTGTGTTGTCGTTTTTATTTCGAAGAAATACCTTTCGTTAAGTTTCATTAGAATTTTCCTCTCCGTTGAAATTCCTATCAATATTTAATTTATACTAGATTCTTTAATGGATCGCGTAGCGAGCGTGCACTGTCATAAAACAGATTGATACCCGACTGGCCATGCATTGCATTCACTTCTATTCATCCTAACATAAAGGTCGCAGTTCAAGTCCATGGACAGCGTAATAGAAAAGATGATTAGACTCTGCGAAAGTCAAAATCGTTAAGTTTATAAGGAACTCAACTAACTTTAATAATGTATGTTTATATAAGAAGTTTACAAGGAACTCAACTAACTTAGCTGCATTCAAATTGTAATACAATATTAAGTAGGCAATTTTAGATCAGCAGCACACATATGCAGATAAAGTGGACTGAGATCTTTCGATCGAAGTAATTAATTTGTAATGAAACAGGAAAATATTCACTTTACAGGGATAGTACAGTTCTGGTCAAACAAAATGTTAGTAACTTAAACATTTATTAAGTATTTTATTAAGTTAACATTACAAACTAACAGTTATACTTCAATGATGCTTGAATGATAAAAAAAAAAAACATTTAAATGGCTAAGTTACAGGGCTGTCTTCACAAAAAGCGCCCTCCAGACTCTAGACCGAACGTGGCAGAGACCACTGACTGAGTCGTGCAAGCGGGGCGTACTGACAAAAATGCATAAACCTGATAATCATTATTGCGATTAAGATGTTAAGAGAGAAACGATCAGAGAAATCTAGTGGAAGGTTGGTCGTAAATGGTATAAAGTACATATTTTTCTGAAGACTGTGCCACTCAAAATAAACTTAAAATGTAATGACACAAAAACAAAAATTATTCATATAAGCTCACGCTTCCGTCCTTGTTGTTTTATCCCATTAATTAAAATTGGGAGATACTTTTGCGCAGCATGTCCAAAAGACTTGGAATCTAGGCATTATATTCCATGAACATCTCCAATTAAAAGATCAAGTTAGTAAAACTGTTAGTGTTGGATGGTCTGGCATCTATAAAATTGGTAAATTGAGGAAGTATTTGGATCAATCATCATCTGAAAAACTTGTCCATGCTTTCATTACATCACATCCTGACTATTGCAATAGTCTTCTTGCTGGTATACCTGACATTGAGATTTCAAGACTACAACGTCTACAAAATGCGTCTGCCAGAATTATTACTCGTTCTAAACGCCACGACCATATTACCCCTGTATTTTATAATCTTCATTGGCTGCATGTTCATTTACGCATACATTTTAAAATATTGTTGATAATGTGTAAATTTTCTACAGGCAATGCCCCTAGCTATTTAAGAAATTTGATTGTCCCGTATGCACCAACGAGAAAACTCAGATCTGCCACTCAAAATTTGTTTATTATACCAAAAGTGTTTTCAAGATATTATGGTGAACGGACATTCTCCTTTATTAGACCGTATTTATGGAACGCTCTGCCTAACTGGGTCAAGAACTCTTCCTCAATTGACTCATTCAATTTAAACAACATTATCGGTCATAGCTTAACCACTCTCTATTTCTTTACTTCGTATACTCAAATTTCCTTTTCTAAAGCGCTTAGAGGCTTGTTTTCATTAAGCGCTATATAAATTCGTCATATTATTATTAGTAGTAATAGTATAAATAGTGCAAATCATCATGGTTAAAGTGCTCGACAAAATAAATAGGAGCAATTATATATATGTACAACAATTAGTATGACTTCATTACAACTACAACGTTGTTTCGTAGGCACACATGTGCCCACTCTTCAGGTTAGAGTAAGAAGTGATTACTTTGAGAAGGGAATCACTCAACAAAGTTAATTCAACTTGTGCAAAAGTAAGTTTATGGGGGGAGTGAGCATGAATAAAAGGGTTTAAAAGATTACTTGTGCCCGAATTAACATGCTTAGTTACTACCACTGTTAGTCTACTTTGACTTACATAAGTCTAACATCAATTAACAAAGGTTTACTGAAAAGTTTGCAAGGATTACTTGTACCAAGATAAGGCATGCTTATTCAAAAACTTCAACTTACAACTTCAACTTACAAAGGAATACATAAGTTACTACGGTATATTTAAGGTTACAAAGCAGGTATTTAGCTCTGTGTCTACATGAGGTTGCTAATTCATCTCTAGTGTTTAGAGTACTTTGGTCCGGCTTGCAAATAACAAATAATAAAGTACTTTTCTGTTGTGCATAGAGTACATTTCTTGGATGCGGAGGAGTAACCCTTGCATCTTGTGACAATGTTCCACTTGATTGAGTATGGTACATTGCTATCCTTTAAGTTCCATACTTATTGGCTTAGGGTGGTACTGTTCCGATATTTAGCGTTATTGAAACTACTATTTTGTCCGTAGTATCTCGTTTTGAATGAGTTCTCCGTTAGTCCAATGTATGTCTCTTTGTTGTTGTTGTCGTGTCTTTCAACGGTGGCCTGGTAGATTACGCCTGGTGTGAGGCACTCTCCTTCGTTCGGACAATCGACTTGGTTTCTGCAGTTGCAGTTCGGTTTGGTTTCTTTTGTGCTCTCTTCGTTTCTCTGGTTGGTTAGAA
Source organism: Echinarachnius parma (assembly GCA_037951105.1). Classification (NCBI taxonomy): domain Eukaryota; kingdom Metazoa; phylum Echinodermata; class Echinoidea; order Clypeasteroida; family Echinarachniidae; genus Echinarachnius; species Echinarachnius parma. The sequence continues at coordinate 75,426 of JBAMJV010003559.1, forward strand.
CTTTTCTATTGTGTGCAGAGATTGTTTGCTTGATGTTTGGCATACAGCTATAACTGATCTTCACTGTATTGCGGGTCAGAGTTTTGTGGAGGGAGTGGTCTCGCGGGAAACATTTATCGAGAAGTTGTAGAAACTTTTTCCCTTTTCCTTACTGTTCCACATAAAAACGCCGTGGAACAAAAAGGGCAGCGACAGCCTTTTGGATGTGACCATCGGGAGTTACGACGGGGCGGAAACGTGCGAACTCGTCGGACTTTACATATTGCACAAACTTCTCATCCAATGAGGAGGCGTTCAACCAAGCCGCACCACCATACCAAGAGGCTTTGGAAAAAAAGTGGTTACGACTACAAGTTGAAATTCACCAAAACACAGAACTCACCCGCTAAAAACCGAAACAGATCAAGAAAAATCACTTGGTTTAATCCACCGTACAGTGCGAACGTGAAAACCAACATCGGGAAAAAGTTTCTACAACTTATCGATAATTGTTTCCCGCGGGACCACGCCCTCCACAAAATTCTGACCCGCAATACAGTGAAGTTCAGTTATAGCTGTATGCCAAACATCAAGCAAACAATCTCTGCACACAATAGAAAAGTTCTAACCAACCAGAGAAACGAAGAGAGCACAAAAGAAACCAAACCGAACTGCAACTGCAGAAACCAAGTCGATTGTCCGAACGAAGGAGAGTGCCTCACACCAGGCGTAATCTACCAGGCCACCGTTGAAAGACAAGACAACAACAACAAAGAGACATACATTGGACTAACGGAGAACTCATTCAAAACGAGATACTACGGACAAAATAGTAGTTTCAATAACGCTAAATATCGGAACAGTACCACCCTAAGCCAATATGTATGAAACTTAAACATGTTAAAGAATAGCAATGTACCATACTCAATCAAGTGGAACATTGTCACAAGATGCAAGGGCTACTCCCCCGCATCCAAGAAATGTACTCTATGCACAACAGAAAAGTACTTTATTATTTGCAAGTCGGACCAATGTACTCTAAACACTAGAAATTAATTAGCAACCTCATGTAGACACAGAGCTAAATACCTGCTTTGTAACCTTAAATATACCGTAGTAACTTATGTAGACCTTTGTAAGTTGAAGTTGTAAGTTGAGGTTTTTGAATAAGCATGCCTTATCTTGGTACAAGTAATCCTTGCAAACTTTTCAGTAAACCTTTGTTAATTGATGTTAAACTTAATGTATGTAAGTCAAAGTAGACTATCAGTGGTAGTAACTAAGCATGTTTATTCGGGCACAAGTAATCTTTTAAACCCTTTTATTCATGCTCACTCCCCCATAAACTTACTTTTGCACAATTTGAATTAACTTTGTTGAGTGATTCCCTTCTCAAAGTAATCACTTCTTACTCTAACCTGAAGAGTGGGCACATGTGTGCCTACGAAACAACGTTGTAGTTGTAATGAAGTCATACTAATTATTGTACATATATATTATTATTAGTAGTAGTAGTAGTAAGTGAATACCACCCGATACATAATATATACGTACCAACTGTAATGATCACTGTAGCTGTGACAACTAGTCGAAAGAACAACCTCCAACATGAATCCTGTGAAACATTCAGAAATCGAGTAAAAAAGAGGCTTCACATTTTTTTTTTAATGTTTGCAATGTCAACGGTGTGGATACAATTGATCGACATTACAAATTCATATTATATGGTTTAAAGGGACAGATCAACTTTTACAAAACGTCTGAACAGCTTTCAGTTGACGGATGGGGATCAATGTAACACGCAAAAAAAAAATCAGAGCGAACAGCCCTCTAATTTGGATTCTACGAATGAAAAACGAATGCGTCCCTCCATTTAAACTATATATCGGTCAATAAAGGGGTTCAACTGATTTAGCATAATATTACAACAACATAGTACTAATTCTCGTAAAGGTATTGTGAAGCCGACATTTGTTAACGTATGTCACGGAAAAAGATCTCAAAAATAAAGAATATATAATTACATGTAGTCAGTTTAAGCGAAGTTTGGGTATTTTGCTTGGTAAACGCTCACACATTAGTACTTATGCGCGGGTCACGTAGCTAGCGTGGGTCACGTAGGGGTCATGCATACCGATCTGGCACTCCGTGAAATCTATGTACGAACTTACTCACCGGCCGAAAATACGTATGTACCTAATTAACCGACGTCCCTCAGTTTATTCAGTTTTAGGTCTATAACTCCACGAAAAAGAGATTTCAAGCCCTAATTTTTTCAGGCATGTTATTAAATGACATTTCCTTTCATATAAGACAATAACCTCGCAACTTTTGAATTTTTGCTTGCAAAAGTGGATCTCTCCCTTTAAATGTTATCATTTTTACATGTTAGTTTTCAGGAAACCAATTACAATGTCAATGTTTTTAACACTTGAAGCTGACAAGAGAGCCCCATATTACGTAACAGTCACTGTGGACAAAGTTTGTGTTACCTACGTATACAGTTAATTAAATGTTACCTACGAATATTTTATGTCCATTGTATATGCATCATATTTATGCGCACAAACCTAAGTTTGATATTTTTTGAAAGGGCAATTTCCACTCTTTAGAATATTTTCATTTATATAAAAATACCACAGCTTGACAACACTTAATTTAATTAAATTGTGCTAAAATGTAAAATGTAATTTGCAAGAGTGACATTAGCTACACTGGTCGTCATGCCAGTGGCGTAACTACGCGGGGGGGGGGGGATTAGGAGGAGTGGGGCACGTGCCCCCATTAATGTGCCAACAAAATACAAAACATGAGGGGAAGTCTGTTTTTTTTTTAATGCATAAATACATAAGGTGTGCCCCCAAACATTCGCATGCCCCCCCCCCCCCCCCCCCCCAATCAGTCCGACCAGGCTACGCCACTGCGTCATGTTATATGTACTTGTTTAGTCTCCATCACCATTATTTATGTTAGCATTGAACCCTGTTCCCTACTGGATATTATTATATCCAAATAGCTTTAACCCACCGGGGTTTCGTAGACAACGAATTAAATTTGTGAAGTAAGAAACGTGCCCCTACCCCAGACCCCACCCCAGTCCTTGGCTATGCCAATTAGACTTGACATTATATACATTAGGTTCTATTTATCAATAATTTGTCAGTGGGGCTTGCAACGATATGTCACTTTAGCACGTCACGTTCACCGTGACGTAATCACGCTTTGCATACTTATCATGCTTATGTAGCCCTCTAATCTACGAAGATCATACATAATAGTACACCAGCCACAAATGCATAAGTGCTCTAGAAAAAAATTCGACGGCATTTTTTGTTAATGGCTGGCATCCATGCTTAAATTATTCCTTAAATACTCAGGATTCCGAATAGGCCGGATGCCAAGCCTAATTTTGACCCAAACATTGTGTTTTTAACCAAAAATCATCAGAATGTCAAAATTTGCTTATTTTCCTTTTTTGCATGATTCCTAAAGAGATTTTTGAGGTGTATCAGATGATATTAATTATGTAACCAATATAGAGATATAACTGTAGTAGACATGAGATTAACATTGTTCTTATACACGTAGGTGAATGGCAAATTAGAATACAAAACTGTGATTTTCTCACAAATAATTGGTGTAAAACAATTAATGTATTTCAAAGTTTTTTTACTAAAAGAACTTGACATCTTATTACATTCTTTTCAGCCACCTTGGTTAAAGTTATTCTGCTCTTTCTGTTAAGAACAAGAATGGTCAAATTACAACACCCAATTAATTTTTATTCCCCAAATAAGTGAAGATGGACACAAATACTACAATACTAAATTCTCTAGATCTGGGGGAATTTCCCTTCTTGGTGTACACACGGTACCAGTACGGTATACCCTGTGTACAATCTGAATGAGAAGCGACGCCGGCCGTGGAGCGACGTAACGTTAATGGCGATTGCATCACATCAACATAAAAACCTTGTGCTAAAATGTGAGTATCTATGTCTGATATTTAATTATATATTAAAATATATATGTTTTTGGCAGGATCATGGTTCAGTGCACATCATATGTATGTTCATTTAATCTGTCTTTGTCGGGGATGGAATAAATATGGCTAATCCAACCCCGCTCGTGTAACTTTCACTACTCGCGATACAGTGCAAATACATTGTCCACTGCGCCAGCGTAGCGCAGTGGGCCAGGCCCGGCTGCCTAAGTTATGAAATTCCGCTCACACGGGTCACCGAGCCAAGGGATCTAGATTTTAGTCCTAGTCCTAGACCGGGCTAAGCTGCATACATTTAGGATCTACTAGAGACTAGGTCTAACTTTATAATATAGTAACTGTGCAAACTACCACCAATTGAGTTAGATCTCATTCTATGTTAGGCGATTTGTGTATAGTACTACAAGTTATGTAGTATTTTGACCTTATTTCATGAATGATGATATGCCATGACCTGTTTATTTAACGCGGTGAGTCACAGTTTAGACAACTTTACATACCGTCATACAGTTATATTCATTAAACTTCAATATTAAAATTGGTTAGTGATTAGGTTAAAGGGTTATACCACTCATCAGATGCTGAGATTTTGTTTATTTTGTTTGCGTTCACTGTACTATACTGTATGTGCACCACACGCAGTGCGTAATCTTCAGTCATGAAGTCTGCACTACCAAGGAAGAAGAAGAAGAAGAAGAATCGTTAGTATCATTTGTTATTCGGTACTGCCTGCATGTTGGTATTAGTTATTTGCCAAGCGATTTTGGTTGAATATCTTTAGCTGTTTCTGAACCGATTTTGATCAAACAAAGTTCATTCTATCTCTACAACTTTGTGCTTATTCAAACTGTCAACTTTTCATTACCTCACAACAAAAATATTCATTGAAACGCCCTCTAAACCAAAACTGAACTATCCCATTACTACTTTTGTTCACTACAGTACAAGGACTTGCGAGCCAGAAGGACCGAAAGCAAAAGCTAATCAACAAAAAGGAAGATGAGACGGAAAAGACAAAGACTTTCCAAACTCGGGTCAAGGTATGATGACGACGGTGATGATGATGATGGTGGACTTGTGGTGATGATGACGATGATGTTGATGATGATGGTGGTGATGATGATAAGGATGATGATGTTGTTGATAATGATAGGGGGGGGGTGATAATGAGGATAAGGATGATGATGTTAATGATGGTGGTGATGATGGTAATGGTGGTGGTGATGATGTTGATAATGATGATGTTGGTGGTAGTGATGATGATGATGATGATAGTGGTGGTAATGATGATAATTATGAGGATAAGGATGATGATGTTAATGATGATGCTGATGATGATGATAATAGTGGTGGTGATGATGATGATGATGGTAGTGGTGTTGATGGTGGTGGTGAAGATGATGGTGGTGATGATGATAAGGATGATGATGATGATGATGGTGGTGGTGATGAGGATGATGATTTTGTTGATGGCTGTGGTGATGGTGATGGTGGACTTGTGGTGATGATGACGATGATGTTGATGATGGTGGTGATGATGATAAGGATGATGATGTTGATAATGATAGGGGGGGGGGGTGATAATGAGGATAAGGATGATGATGTTAATGATGGTGGTGATGATGGTAATGGTGGTGGTGATGATGTTGATAATGATGATGGTGGTAGTGATGATGATGATGATGATGATAGTGGTGGTAATGATGATGATTATGAGGATAAGGATGATGATGTTAATGATGATGCTGATGATAGTGGTGGTGATGATGATGATGATGGTAGTGGTGTTGGTGGTGGTGAAGATGATGATGGTGGTGATGATGATAAGGATGATGATAATGATGGTGGTGGTGATGAGGATGATGATTTTGTTGATGGCTGTGGTGATGATGGTGAGGATGTTGATAATGATGATGTTGATGATGATGGAGTTAGTGATGGAGGTGGTGATGATGATGATGATGATTTTGATGATGATGATTATGGTGGAGTTAGTGATGGAGGTGGTGATGATGATTATGATGATGAGCATGATGATGATGAGGATGATGATAATGTTGATAATAATGATGATGATAGTGGTGGTGATGATATAAGGAAGATGATGAGGATGTTGATCATTTTGATGATGATGGTGTTAGTGATGTTGTTGCTCATGATGATGGTGTTAGTGATGGTGGTGGTGATGATGATGATGATTTTGATGATTATGGTGGTAGTGATGATGGTGGTGATGATGATGATAATGATGATGATGAGGATATAAGGATGATGATGGGGATGATGATAATGTTGATAATGATGATAATGATAGTGGTGGTGATGATATAAGGATGACGATGATGATGATGTTGATCATGTTGATGATGATGATGATCATGATCATGATCATGATGATGATATAATGATGGTGAGGATGATGATGATATTGATGATGATATAAGGATGATGATGTTGATAATGATGATGTTGATGATATTGGTGGTGGTGATGATGATGAGGATGATGATATTCTAAATGACAATTTCTTTTTTATAATTCCATACTTTAACTTCTATTTCCTCAAGTCATCATATTCTATGTATGTTTTATGTTTCCTATATCACCAGAATATAAGCTGACCGGCGTTTTCAGCCTGAGCCAAATGGTGCATCCATGCCTTCAGATTAAGACTTGGGATATTCATTCATTGGAAGGTAAGCTCACAAAGATAACAGTTGTGTTGAGTAATATAGGGCATGTAGGAATGGACCACAGGTTTGATAGTATTGATTTCCATGTTGTAAATAAATATTTTATTTAGACCATTGTCACTCATACCAACACTAGTTTGCAATTTTAAATGTATATCATCTTTAAATATATTGACCACTTCATGGATTTAAAGAGAATTTAAACATAGTACTGTTCACTAGTACTTGTATACACTCCAAGAAAACTACCTCGGGGAAGAAGTATCGCCAGGTCAGCACAGAATGTTACTTTAAAGAAATTTTCTCATCAAATAAGCAATTAAATTGCTCACTATTTAATGATTATGTTTTGAAAGTTTTAGTCTCAGGACTTTGACCAATGTAGAAGAAAAAAATGGTTTACCGGTATTATATTTATTCTTATTTCTATTTTCTTCTTCGTTGTCTTCTTGTGTATGTATTATTGTTAAATTGTAAGTGTTTTAAATATTACTATCATCAATATTATTTTGTTTCGATGAACAGATTGGAAGCTTTCGAGATTTGATGGAGATGCATTCTGATCAAATGATGGACAGATATGATGAGCAATGACAGGGTGTTATAGAAAGCTGGAGAAGAGCGGAAACTGATTGGATCATACGGAAATGAGTGGCACACAGCATTAGACACAACAAAACTGCTATGAAGAATTATAGGGAAGAGAACATGAGGAAGGAAACGCAGCATAATGTTGGACACTGATGGTCCATATGGAGACTTCAAGAGAAAAGCCATGACTAGAGAGATTTGATGGCTCTTAGGCAAAATACTTACATAGAACTACTCGGACAGAGGTTGTTTTTCTTTTTTTAAGAAGATGGACATTTTCCAGGCAAAGAGAGGCCATTGATTGCAGCACTTAAAAGAGTAATAATAATGATAATATGAAAAATGTATATAGCAGTTAATGCAAACAAGCCTCTAAGCGCTTTAGAAAAGGAAATTAGAGTATATGAAGTAAATAAGTAGAGAGAGATGATATAAAACATCGTAAATGTGATCGGGGTTGAAGGTGGTTTCATGACTGCTACAGTGGTAAGTTCACAGCAGAGAGAGTTAGATTGTGTTCTTCCTCAGGGTGATGTCGGGAATGGCAAATATAACCATTATCATGGAGTATATCAGGGTCTTGCGCCAGTTGTGAGGTACAACCCTCTTAGTATACTGTTAGAGACTGTGGTAGTACTTTTGTATTTTGTAAATTGAAATGCAGCACTGCTTTATGCACTTGATTAAGAGAAAGAACAAAATATGCAAATTTTATAATGGGTACGATGTAACTTTTTAAACCCCTCTTATTTGATGGAAATGATAGTAGTCCTAAGACATGAAATGTCTGACTGTAAGTAAGTATACCCCGAATTACGTTAGTCTGGTCAGGCTATATGAGCTGCAATACTGTTACACACTAATATATTCATTTGACACATTAAGGGTGCAAAACGCTTTCTTAATTGTTGGACCTTTATGGGTGATGTGTTGCATTACATGGGGTTCACAAATTCACCATTAGGGTGCAAATGCCAATTTGGGTTCCAGAAGTGCACCCTAAACGGTGGTGCTATTGTATTTGTAGCGTCACTCTTATTGTGCCCTTATTTCTGAGTTTGTATTGTAAGATAAAGGTCTTCATTTTGTTTTCTTGTGACTCTGTTTCAGGTAATTAAATCATTACAGTACTATGGATTAAAATGATGTCAAATACTTTGACCTCATGAAATGATAATATTAAAGGGATCTAGTTAACACTGTCCACGTCTACACACCTTACTTAGAACTAGTGGTTCTCTCATGAAAATGATCAATGAATGTTTGTTCTGCAGTTAAGAATGAGGTTATGTATACGTCCATACGCTTGTGATTAAGATATTGGCACTCTGTCATCTTCACATTTTGTTAACACATTTACTGAATTATAGGTAATTAAATGGGACATGCACTGACAATAGTCTCTGTTTCACTGAGCTGACCTTCACGAAAAAAATAATGTCCATCATTGTTCATCTAGTTCATTAATATTTCATGACAAAAGCGTTTCAAATGCCAGTAACAAGTATGCATTTAATTATGTGTGTCAAAAAAGAGTATGATCTTACATGTGATTGGAATCATCTTTGCATGACATGTGTTTTAAGCTTTAAAATGGAGATCCAACTTGCTCACTTGCTAATTTTGTTGGACTTTTTGTGATTTGTATGATGGAAGTATAATTATAGGTAAGTTTGGAGTGAAATAGACTAATATATATTTGAAACAGAAAGATAACTAACATTTAGAAAATGATTGAGTGCATGTCGCAAACACATGTTTCATATAAAGTAATACAACTGATAATGTATGTTTCCATTGCTTTGATTTTCACGAAATATTCATGTAGCATTGATTCCCTGTGTCAAAGTTGGCATTTTCCGGTTTTATATTTATTTAATTATATCATGACTCAATTATGAGCATTGCTTTATCATGTGTTAGAACTACATTTCGGATTTACATCATGACTTTGACTTCAGGAAATGCATATGTCTTCAAAACCTTTAGTTGATTTTAATATTAATAATTGTTTTAATAATATTAATAATTGTACCATCTTTAAACGCATCTTTAAACTTCAATTGTTCACTAATTATTGAGTATCGATGTTGTGTTTTTGTTGGTGTTGTCTTCTGTACTTGTTATTGTTAAATGTTTAGGTTATGTTTCTTTTTAATAGTGCAATTTAGATTCATAAGTAAAACCTCAATTTGTGAGGGTTGTATGATTTCCATGCTTAAAATAATGTATACAAATAATTTCTTTTGATTTGATTTTGATTTTGTTTACATAGGTTTGCCGTTAACAAGCACTTTGCTTCTACGGCAAATACCTGTCAATTTTTACACTGTACCGTTTTTATTATTGTATTTTACCTGAAATAAATGAATAAATGAAATGAAAAATGAAACGAAATTATACATTTATGGTTTCCACTCTATGTCATGTATTTTGATAGCATTTTCTTCAATATAACCACTTTAGAATGAATGTCACTGGGTTTGAATACATTTATTTTTAGACTCATTAATGTACCCCTAATGCCTAATCCTAAAACTGGGATATTTTGCCTAAACTTGCAATCACTTGGCAAGCATCCATACACTGTAAACTTGAATAACAATACTCATATCGTACTTTGGCGAGATATTTGGTATACACAAACATAATAGAAGCTGGAGCTCATTATTTCCTCTCTGGACGACTCGTTCATAAATTTGGCAGTCATGTTAATTCTATTTACCTATATTGAATGGGGTAAAATACATTTGGTGATTGTAGGTAAGTAACCTGGTTTGAATTCTTTGAAAGGTAATGTGGTCATGGGAAATAGAATAAAGAAAACAAATACTTAATATACTCCGCAAAAAAAGAAACTGGACACTTGTATGAAACCAAATATTTTGTATTCATTAACGATAAAATATATGATATTGTATATCAAATTAAAGATAAAATTACCCTCTTCAATATTCGCATGAAATCAAGATGAAATCATTCATGCATGACTTGTCACGGTCAATTAACCACACCAAGGTCTGTTTTCAAAAATAGCAAAAATGGAATATCCACTAGATAAGCATAATGTAAAACGCTATATTCATGAGATGGCATAATTTTTTCATTACAAATGTGATCTTTTCTATCTTCATCTCAATTAAAAGTATAAATGAAGACAAATTGTGAACGTTATAGGTGTTATTTTCATCCAAAAGTAACAAAATGGGGAATTCCATGGCAAAGCTTTATTAGTCAAAACCACAGTTTGTGCCCTTATTTCAGCATGAAAATGGTATAAATTCTTCTCAAGAATTATACCGTAGTCCAAAGATCTTCAAAAGCTGAAGTCACCCTTGGTCAAACAGTTGGGCAGTCTTTAACATTACATTTCTCTAGGTAAATATGGTTAAAATTGCAGGGGACACATGAAATAGACAAGCTTCATGCCTGTAATACAGACCAGTATGATAATGCTCTCATAACCTGGCCCTGTTTTATTGACAAATTTGTATTTCCAGAGTTTGTTCATAACAATAAAGTTGAATAATGTCATAATTTACTTGCCCCGCTCATCTTGTTTTAAGTGAAACGCTTACTATCACTTCAGTCGAATGGTGTGGTCCTCCATTGTTTTGCTGTTTTGAAAACAGACCTTGCTAGTGTTAATTGACCATGGCATTTCATGCATGAATGATTACACCTTTAAGTTATACCCTGCATGTAGAGGACTAAATTCCCTTTAATTTGATATATGATCATGTACACTTTATCGTACATTAATATGAAATATTTCAACTTATACAAGTGTCCAGTTTCTTTTTTTGCGGAGTATATAAGCATTCCTGTATAATGGTGACTTTTATTTTGGAATGAATTTGGGTGGGTCAGTGTGTTTGTTTCAGCGTGTGTGTCTGCGTGCGTGTGTGCATGGTTTTCTCATATTCATTGTACAATTACAATGATATATTCGCCACTACATGCCAGTATTTGATAAACCAGCCTGCATAGACGGTTCATAACAAAAATTGTTATAATGTAGACACATTGATTTTGTTTATGTTTTATTGTGTGTGTGCGCACACGTTTGTTGCATATTTGGGTGTCTTTATTTATTATTTTATTTAACATATCGATATCAGAAAAACCTGCTGCATTGATAACGAACTCTATTCTACATAAAAATGCATAACCAATCAACATGATTACCATGTAACACAATAATGGCTCTTAAAACTTTAGTCTAAACCTTAGACCAATCAGATTGATTTCTCAACAATCTTTTTGAAAGTGATATTGGGGGAATATTGGTTGCTATGGAAACGAATTTAATTTAATCAATGAATAGTACATTGTATGAAATAATCATGTTATATTTCACACGATTATTTGTGAAAAAGGGTTGTTAGACACATACTCGACTGAAGGATTCGTTTGAATTAATACCAACGGTTAACACACATCATAATGTAACATGTTACATTACTTTAAGAGGTATTTTCATCATTTCTTCAATACCCTTTAGGATTTCCTTTTTAAATTATCTTTCGAATATCACGCAATTATTAATATAAGCATATACTATAGTATATTATGTTTATGTATACTGTTTATACGTATTTATTACACAAACACATTATTTGCACCGACATTCATGAAATAGTCTTGTTATATTAAGAAATGACTATTTAACAGTCGTTGCTATGGAAACATGTCCGTTGCTAGGGAATCCCCTTTCAAATTATCAACATCATCATGTTTAAGTTTAAAGTAACATTTATATATCTATATTATTATGCATTGGGTGCCCTTTATATGAATGACGATACAAAAAACACACACTTATGCACTGATAACCGTATAGTGTGCATATAGGCATGAGTTGTTGTTTGCGCGCTAAACGCGCAACAATCAGGAAGTGAGGGTGTACTTTATCATCTCCCAGCATGGTTTTATGACTATGATGAAAATTGTAAGTACTTATTTTATTTCAATTACCTAAGTAGCTATGCCTTGAAAGGTTTATATTCTTCATCTTTCCCCTTTTTTTATCTAGCATTATAATATAGAAGTCATGATATTTTTTGGAAAAAAATGAAGAAAAAACGAAAATAAAAAATTGTTACTACGGACTTAAATTGGTTGCTAGGCAACAACAGAACAATCATTAGGGGCCAAAACAATTTTCATGAATTGCATATATACAATATGACAGCATCATGTTTTTTTATGTACACAAGTTCATAATTTGCTTTTATATTTGGCAACAATCATACGAACTCATTTTCAAAGATGTAGCTAAATTGCGAAAAAATGTGAAATGGGCGTGGTCTATTCGTGAGGCGTTTCCATGGTAACGGTGAATTTTTGAGCTTGGCATCCGCCCTAACTTTGAACAGTATGACTTCCTGCATCGATCCATGATAGATTCAGACCATTAACAAAAAATGCCCTCCAAAGTAAAAAAACGAGTCTTGGCTGGTCTACTATAAGAAGTGTTGGGTAATTTCTACGAAACGCCAACAAATACATACCTGAATGGCCATAGAGTGCAGGGCATTGATGCAATATAAGCACAATAGACCGCTTCTGTAATGTATGCAAATATTATGCGTATGACGTCAGACTCCCCGTTGGCAAGCTTAACAATAGTAACTATGTCCGGCAAGCTCCGGCAAATTTAGCTTGCCGGACCTAGTAACTATTGTTAAGCTTGCCAACGGAGAGTCTTATGTCATACGCATATTATTTGCATACATTACAGAAGCGGTCTATTCATGATTGATCCCCGGCCAGATACCGACCTGAAAACATTAAATTAACTCATTGTACTCAAAACAATATACAAGCAAATAGGCTTACAATAATGAAATACCATAATTTTTACGTATCAAGTTGCTCACTTGCGGATGGCGTTTTTAAAGGGATAGTTGAGTTCTGGTAAAGAGAGTACAGTTTTGGTCAAACTCAATTTTAGTAGCCAAAACCCGCACCATTTACATTACAAACTAATAGTTATAACTCCACCATGCTCGAAAGGAATACAAAATTACAATTGACTGAGTAAAAAGCCTGTTATCATTCAAAAAGAGCTGTTAAAACTCAAGAGGGCGCGCTCTAAACACTCATCGGTTTAAACTATTTTAAATAAAATATTGTGCATGTGATATTTTGTTGATATAGTGATTAGATAGATAGATAATCAGCAACTGTTTAAAAACCTCTTTTGTAAAATTAAACAAAAAAATTAACGGCTGGTTCAAAATTATCGAATAATTGTGGGGCCCCACATTTATTACAAATGGTTATGTTTTCGGATATTTCAGCCATTTCTTAACCTATTTTGATCAAATAAAGTTTATTCTGTCATGCTCTTTCAAATTTTACACTCAGTTGTCTCACAAAAAAAAAGCGCCCTCTATACCAAAACTAAAATATCCCGTATACTCTTCTTTGATTATTCATCTTTGATAATTCGAACTTTAGCCATCGCGAGAAATTCGTGCGGGACTTGACATTTCGTGTGTATGTAATGTGCACTATGTGGGAACTCATGACTTAGTCTCGTTTTCATACACTTTTAAGTTTTAAAAAAATGTAGCGTGAAAAGTAAATTGTTGCGTAACATTCGTAATTAGTCACGTCTCATACTAAAAACTAAATCTAAAAACTGTGACTAATCGTGATTTAGTTGTAGGTAGTTAATGTCGTATCAACCTACCAGTTTGTATATAAGACAGGGTACTTCCTTCAAAGGTATGCAAAACGTGTATGTGAACGTGACGTGATTGCGTGACATATCGCTGTCACGCCGATCATTGGTTACGCGTTTGCTATGCCATAATGTGTGAATAATAAACCAACGTTGTTCATGAATATGCATTTTATATTCATCCCCATGAAGTTGCAGCACTCTACTTAATGAAACACTTTCATTAAAAGAGAATTAGCAAGAGTGACATTGCTATATTTACTCCGCAAAAAAAAGAAACTGGACACTTGTATAAGACCAAATATTTCATATTCATTTACGATGAAATATATGGTATTGTATATCAAATTAAAGATAAAACGACCCTCTTCAATATTGGCATGAAATCTAGATGAAATCATTCATGCATGACTTGTCACGGTCAATTAACCACATCAAGGTCTGTTTTCAAAAATAGCAAAAATGGAACATCCACTCAACCATAATACATGTTCATAAGCATAATCTAAAACGCTATATTCATGACATGGCATAATTTTTCAATACAAATGTGACCTTGTCTATCTTCATCTCAATAAAAAGTATAAATGAAGACAAATTGTGACCGTTATAGGTTTTATTTTCATCCAAAAGTTTAAAAAATGGGGAATTCCATGGCAAAGGCTTAATAGTCGAAACCACAGTTTGTGCCCTTATTTCAGCATGAAAAATGGTATAAATTCTTCTCAAGAATTATACCGTAGTCCAAAGATCTTCAAAACCTGATGTCACAATTGGTCAAACAGTTGGGCAGTCTTTAACATGACATTTCTCTAGGTAACTATGGTTAAAATTGCAGGGGACACACTTAAACAGACAAGCTTAATGCCTCTAGTACAGACCAGTATGATGATGCTCTCATAACCTGGCCCTGTTTTATTGAAAAAATTGTATTTTCAGAGTTTGTTCATAACAATAAAGTTAAATAATGTCATAATTTACTTGCCCGGCACATCTTGTTTAAAGTGAAATGCTTACTATCATCCTGATCATTTCAGTCGAATAGTGTGGTCCTCCATTGTATTTGCTATTTTTGAAAACAGACCTTGCTATGGTTAATTGACCATGGCATCTCATGCATGAACGATTACACCTTTAATTTATACCCTGCATGCAGAAGACTAAATTCCCTTTAATTTGATATATGATAATCTACACTTTATCGTACATTAATATGAAATATTTCAACTTATACAAGTGTCCAGTTTCTTTTTTTGCGGAGTAAAGATCGTCGTGTTAATATTACATGTAATTGTCCTAATTGCCCTAAAGCGGTGGTCACAACCCGCCGTACTTGCAAGTGCGTGCTGTCTACTTGCAAAAACGTGGGCAAAATGTGGGTATCCGTACGTGGTGAGTACCGACTCAGTACCGACTCAGTACGGATTTGGGAGCACGAAGACACGACGTAGCACTTTTAGTGCACGAGGAACTTTCGCTGCGTTCGCTGCGTTTTCGCTGCGTTCTACAGCCAATGAGCGCACGTGCGTGCTGCGCACGTGATAAGTGCGTGGTCCGTGCTTACTCGGCACTTCCCCAGTTCAACTGTCCAATGAGCACGCATAACTCACGTGGACCGTACCGAGTAAGCACGTGCTCCGCACTTACAACGCACGTTGTGCGCACTGATTTATGCAGTATAATATGAGCAGAAAAGGTTGTTCGCACTTAACTTGCACGCACTTAGTGAGTAAGGACACCGTACGTGAGCAGCACGTGTAAGTACGGCCTCCGTACGATAACGTGGCAATCGCACGGAGACCGTACGTTGTAAGCACGTTGTAAGCACGTTGTAAGCACGTACAACGCACTTACACCGTGCGTTGACGGTACTCCCTCCCTGCTCTTGCCACTCCCTCCCCACGTTTTCAGAAAAACGTAGCGGCCGTGGCCTCCCCCAAAAAACGTACGGACTAAAAACACGCACGGTGGGTTGTGACCAGGGCTTAAAGGAGGGGTGCAATCCCGGCTTTGATTCAGGTTTATAGCTTTAAATATGTGCCTTTATTGATATACCACACTCTTTTTTTCAAAGAAATCCTTAAGTTGGGAAAAAAAGGTAAATTTCATGCAACTTTTTTGCTTTATTACGCATCGGCGTTCCATGCTCCTAAAAAAAGTCATTTATAACAGAGCGGAAATGTGCGCACGTGTCACCCGATTCATGACATCACTTGCAGACCGCAACGCGGAGGAATGTGCATTGTTTACATGCAGAGCCTATGACTTGCTTGTAAAACAAACTCGTTTTTGCTTGTAAATTGAGGTTTTACTGAAAATGCTTAAGAATTGCTAAGAAATGAATTGTAGCAGGATGCAGCTACACATCTGAGTGTATATCGTCCCATGATATAAACCTGAACAAATGTTTGCAAATATTGAAACAAATGGAAATAATATCTCTGTGTCAACGTGAGTATTGTACTCAGCGTGTACGTCTATGACCGAGCTAAACTGCGATTGCCTGCCGGTGACGTCACAAAGATGACGTCATTTTTTGTTCGCCCGGGAGAATTTACAAGTTGATTTTTTTATTTTACCGGGTTTTCCCACGAGGAAAATATGTTTGTATTAGTAATCTTCATGAAAATCTACCTTAGATACAGTAAAACCCAATTTTGAGGCAGTTTTCTTGTCACCATACCTTTAAAGGGGTAGTACAGTTTTGGTAAGGCTAAACTTTAGTAACCAAACCTGGACAGTAACATTATAAACTAATAGTTATAACTCCACCATGCTCGAAAGGTATACAAAATTACAAACGACTAAGTAAAAAGCCCGTTATCATTAAAAAAAAGAGCCATTTAAACACAAGAGGGCGCTTTCTAAAAAGGCATTGGTTTCAACCATTTTTTCATACAAAATTATGCATGTGATGTTTTATTGAAATAATGATTAAATAGAGAGATCATCAACAACTATTTAAAAAACACTTTAGAAAATTTTTGAAAAAGTGCAAGCATTTTTTTAATTTTTTGAAAAATCGTCTAATTATTTGGGCCCCAAATAATTATAAGATCAGATATATTTATTGATATTTCAGCCGTTTCTGGGTCGATTTTGACCAAATAAAGTTTATTCTGCCATTAAAATTGCATGTTCTCTCAAATTCGACACTCAGTTTTTCATTACCTCACAAAAAAATTGTAATGTGCAGCGCCCTCTCTACCAAAACTAAACTACCCCTTTAAACGAGTCACTTATAATAGGAAAGACCTGGCGGCACGTGGCTTCTCAGGTGGAACAGCAACAACGGGACGGTTGCTACGCGTTGGTTTTCATTAGTTGCTAGGGATCGAGGTTAAATGCCCGAGTCTTTTTAGTTTGTTGAAAATGTGACCCTGTTGAATGATTTATGAATGAATATGAGCAGCGGAAATTAATGTATCAGATTAATAGACAGACCGCTAAAATACATGACGCAGTGGCGTAGCCTTGTCGGACTGATTGGGGGGCATGCCAATGTTTGGGGGCACATCTTATGTATTTATGCATTATAGATATCCTCTCTTGTTATGTATTTGTTTGGCAAATCAATGGGGGCACGTGCCCCCTTCTCCTAACCCCCCCCCCCCCCCCTCCCCCATAGCTACGCCACTGACATTACGACCAGTGTATCTAATGACACTCTTGCAAATTACATTTTACATTTTAGCACAATTTCATTAAATTAAGTGTTGTCAAGCTGTGGTATTTTGATATAAATGCAAATAAATGCATAATATTGATATACCAAAAAACAGTATCGGTATATTTCCACATTTCGCCATTACTACTGATACCTGATAGTGATACCCCCCCCCCCCTTTAAGTTGCAAAATTAATAAATAACATCGGTGAACAAGTACATGACAATTATAAACGGCAATCAATATAGCTTTCTTGACAGTTGCGCAAATTACATTTCACTGATACAATTTCATAAAAGGAAGTATTGTCAAACTGTGGTAGCTTCAGATAGAAATTAGATAAATAGATAGTTTATGGAAAGTGTTGGTATATGTAAACACTATGTAATAGCACACACGTAACCACTGGTCAATTATCAATAGAACCAATTATCAATAACCAAGTAATGAAAATGAAAAACTCTAATTTCGGGTGAACTTTGTTGAAGGCAACAAGCGATGATATTCGGGCACCGCCCACCCCCGCATGCCCTCCCGCGAAAAAGGGAAACATGAACAATTACCTTTATATGGTCACAACCCCAAAAAGTAGCCTGCTCGGTGGCCGGGCGGCGAGTTTTTAGCCAAAATCGCCCGGTCACCGAGCGGCGGCCGCCCAGGCACCGCTGGTTTTTAGGCATCGCTCGGTCGCCGCTGAAGTTTTAGCGCGGAGTTAAAATTTGGGCGGCGCCTGCTCACTTTTCACTCGCCGCCCAAAATACGATCGGTGGCCGGGCGGTCGCCGTCGAGCGATTTAGGTCAAAAATAGGTCAATGGCTGCCGAGCGGTCAGCGCCCGGTCGCCGCTGGGAGATCTGTCGGTCACCGGGCGGCGAGTTCAAAATTGGTCGGCGTCCGGGCAGCGCCCGCTCGATTGACCGCGGCGTCTGCCCGATCATTGTTTGGTTAGTATATACACTGTTGCTCATGAAGTTGGAATATTTTGTTTTTAGATCCAACTTCATTCTTTTTCTTGTTTTGCCTAATGAATCATTTTAGACTAAAAATAATGATTATATATTGTTTCCAAACTACCAATGTGCAATAAATGGTTGCATGAATTTGCATTAATTAAGTCAGCCTTTTGCTTTGAGCTATGAAAGGCAGGACCTTCGATGATTGGCCACTTTCCCTCCCCAAAGCGTACGTCCAAGTCATCGTTATGGGTCGTTTCTCAGAGTTGGCTGTAAAATGTTCAACCAAAAGGCTCTATAGGCCATACTTCGTCCAACGTACGTCATTGGCTACACACCAAACGATGCGTGTGCTCCACCAGGAAGGGGTGTCAACAAACAATGTCCACTTGTTCGTTGGAACATCGCAGGTTACGGTCTATAATTAAACTACTCAGACGTCATCGAGATGAGGGTAAATTAATTCCACTGACTCTCTAGGACGTCCACGATTGACCTCCGGGATAGAATATCGGAAATTCGTAGAAATCGGAAATGCCAAAAAAAAAGCCTTGGCCGTCTATGAAGAAAATCTCGGTTACATGGTTTGTAGTGGACACTTGGTAGTTTGTCTTGCTCGGTGACCATGTTAGAGCGATCTTTGATGTACAGTTTGGCGGAAGGCGTCGATTCAATAGTGTCTTCATCATATACGGCGAAGGCTCCTTTTTGGCATTTCCGGTTTCTACGGCACAAGGTAAGCAATTTGCTATCATCTATCCCGGTGGTCAATCGTGGACGTCCTAGAGATTCCTGTATCTTTAATTGACCCTCCTCTCAGTGACGTCTGATGATTTTCCATACCGTAACCTGCGATGTTCCAACGAAATAGTGGACATTGCTTGTTGGCACCCCTTCCTGTCATCGTATGGCGTGTAGCCAACGGCGTTGGATGGAATATGGCCTAGAGAGCCTCCGTGCCAATTTTGGTTGAACATTTTACATTTTTACTCTGAGAAAATACACATAATGATGACTTCTTGTACATACGCTTTGGAGAGGGAAAGGGGCCAATCATCAAAGGTCCTGCCTTTCAAAGCTCAAAACAAAGGGCTAAATTTACTTATGCAAATTAATGCAACTAATTATTGTACATTGGTAGTTTTTAAACATTATTATAATCATTATTGTTTTGTAGTCTAAAATTATTAATTATGCGCAAAAAACAGAGAAAAGTATGAAATTCGATCTGAAAAAAAATATTCCAACTATTATGAACAACAGTGTATATCGGCGCTCTCGAATAGTGCACAAGACAACAGCTCATTTCTATCAGAATTTTCACTGGAATATGCCAAAAGCACGCAAGCACACCAAGGGGCAAGCGGGGTACAGAGGCAAGGCAGCCGCCACCAGGATCTCCCCTAAACAGAAGAAAGAGGCAGCTGCAGCCCAGGCAGAAGAGGACACGGATAGCGTCATGGAGGACAGGGAGGACAGGGACACCCACTTTGGGGCAGATGAGGACCTACCTTGCAGCCAACAGTCATTCCAAGAAGAGAAGATAGCCCAGTTCTTCGAGGACAACCCATTATTTTATGACATGGGGGACAACGAGAACAAGAATACGGTGAAGAGGAGACACCTACTGGGGAAGCTCGCCAAGTCTCTTGGGTTCGAAGGTAACGGGCGTACGCCATTCTCTTCCTCAGCCGGGCAAAATGCTGGGATGACCTTGAAATTCCCGGCGGAGCCCGGCGGGGCGCCGCCGGTTGGCCTACGGGACACCCGCCGATCAGCCGGTGGCCGGTCTGTCTACTTGCAAAAACGTGGGCAAAATGTGGGTATCCGTACGTGGTGAGTACCGACTCAGTACCGACTCAGTACGGATTTGGGAGCACGCAGACACGACGTAGCACTTTTAGTGCACGAGGAACTTTCGCTGCGTTCGCTGCGTTATACAGCCAATGAGCGCACGTGCGTGCTGCGCACGTGATAAGTGCGTGGTCCGTGCTTATTCGGCACTTCCCCAGTTCAACTGTCCAATGAGCACGCAGAACTCACGTGGACCGTACCGAGTAAGCACGTGCTCCGCACTTACAACGCACGTTGTGCGCACTGATTTATGCAGTATAATATGAGCAGAAAAGGTTGTTCGCACTTGCACGCACTTAGTGAGTAAGGACACCGTACGTGAGCAGGCCGTACGGAGGCCGTACTTACACGTGGCAACCGCACAGGGACCGTACGTTGTAAGCACGTTGTAAGCACGTACAACGCACTTACCACGTGCGCAACGTACGATGCACGCAACCGCTCACGGCCAGGCGTGGCGTGCGGGCCACGCACTTACACCGTGCGTTGACGGTACTCCCTCCCTGCTCTTGCCACTCCCTCCCCACGTTTTCAGAAAAACGTAGCGGCCGTGGCCTCCCCAAAAAAACGTACGGACTAAAAACACGCACGGTGGGTTGTGACCAGGGCTTAAACAAGTCACTTATAATAGGAAAGACCTGGCGGCACGTGGCTTCTCAGGTGGAACAGCAACAACGGGACGGTTGCTACGCGTTGGTTTTCATTAGTTGCTAGGGATCGAGGTTAAATGCCCGAGTCTTTTTAGTTTGTTGAAAATGTGACCCTGTTGAATGATTTATGAATGAATATGAGCAGCGGAAATTAATGTATCAGATTAATAGACAGACCGCTAAAATACATGACGCAGTGGCGTAGCCTTGTCGGACTGATTGGGGGGCATGCCAATGTTTGGGGGCACATATTATGTATTTATGCATTACAGATATCCTCTCTTGTTATGTATTTGTTTGGCAAATCAATGGGGGCACGTGCCCCCTTCTCCTAACCCCCCCCCCCCCCCCCTCCCCCATAGCTACGCCACTGACATTACGACCAGTGTATCTAATGACACTCTTGCAAATTACATTTTACATTTTAGCACAATTTCATTAAATTAAGTGTTGTCAAGCTGTGGTATTTTGATATAAATGCAAATAAATGCATAATATTGATATACCAAAAAACAGTATCGGTATATTTCCACATTTCGCCATTACTACTGATACCTGATAGTGATACCCCCCCCCCCCCTTTAAGTTGCAAAATTAATAAATAACATCGGTGAACAAGTACATGACAATTATAAACGGCAATCAATATAGCTTTCTTGACAGTTGCGCAAATTACATTTCACTGATACAATTTCATAAAAGGAAGTATTGTCAAACTGTGGTAGCTTCAGATAGAAATTAGATAAATAGATAGTTTATGGAAAGTGTTGGTATATGTAAACACTATGTAATAGCACACACGTAACCACTGGTCAATTATCAATAGAACCAATTATCAATAACCAAGTAATGAAAATGAAAAACTCTAATTTCGGGTGAACTTTGTTGAAGGCAACAAGCGATGATATTCGGGCACCGCCCACCCCCGCATGCCCTCCCGCGAAAAAGGGAAACATGAACAATTACCTTTATATGGTCACAACCCCAAAAAGTAGCCTGCTCGGCGGCCGGGCGGCGAGTTTTTAGCCAAAATCGCCCGGTCACCGAGCGGCGGCCGCCCAGGCACCGCTGGTTTTTAGGCATCGCTCGGTCGCCGCTGAAGTTTTAGCGCGGAGTTAAAATTTGGGCGGCGCCTGCTCACTTTTTACTCGCCGCCCAAAATACGCTCGGTGGCCGGGCGGTCGCCGCCCGGGCACCGACCTAATCGAGCGGTCGCCGTCGAGCGATTAAGGTCAAAAATAGGTCAACGGCTGCCGAGCGGTCAGCGCCCGGTCGCCGCTGGGAGATCTGTCGGTCACCGGGCGGCGAGTTCAAAATTGGTCGGCGTCCGGGCAGCGCCCGCTCGATTGACCGCGGCGTCTGCCCGATCATTGTTTGGTTAGTATATACACTGTTGCTCATGAAGTTGGAATATTTTGTTTTTAGATCCAACTTCATTCTTTTTCTTGTTTTGCCTAATGAATCATTTTAGACTAAAAATAATGATTATATATTGTTTCCAAACTACCAATGTGCAATAAATGGTTGCATGAATTTGCATTAATTAAGTCAGCCTTTTGCTTTGAGCTATGAAAGGCAGGACCTTCGATGATTGGCCACTTTCCCTCCCCAAAGCGTACGTCCAAGTCATCGTTATGGGTCGTTTCTCAGAGTTGGCTGTAAAATGTTCAACCAAAATTGGCACAGAGGCTCTATAGGCCATACTTCGTCCAACGTACGTCATTGGCTACACACCAAACGATGCGTGTGCTCCACCAGGAAGGGGTGTCAACAAACAATGTCCACTTGTTCGTTGGAACATCGCAGGTTACGGTCTATAATTAAACTACTCAGACGTCATCGAGATGAGGGTAAATTAAATCCACTGACTCTCTAGGACGTCCACGATTGACCTCCGGGATAGAATATCGGAAATTCGTAGAAATCGGAAATGCCAAAAAAAAAGCCTTGGCCGTCTATGAAGAAAATCTCGGTTACATGGTTTGTAGTGGACACTTGGTAGTTTGTCTTGCTCGGTGACCATGTTAGAGCGATCTTTGATGTACAGTTTGGCGGAAGGCGTCGATTCAATAGTGTCTTCATCATAGACGGCGAAGGCTCCTTTTTGGCATTTCCGGTTTCTACGGCACAAGGTAAGCAATTTGCTATCATCTATCCCGGTGGTCAATCGTGGACGTCCTAGAGATTCCTGTATCTTTAATTGACCCTCCTCTCAGTGACGTCTGATGATTTTCCATACCGTAACCTGCGATGTTCCAACGAAATAGTGGACATTGCTTGTTGGCACCCCTTCCTGTCATCGTATGGCGTGTAGCCAACGGCGTTGGATGGAATATGGCCTAGAGAACCTCCGTGCCAATTTTGGTTGAACATTTTACATTTTTACTCTGAGAAAATACACATAATGATGACTTCTTGTACATACGCTTTAGAGAGGGAAAGGGGCCAATCATCAAAGGTCCTGCCTTTCAAAGCTCAAAACAAAGGGCTAAATTTACTTATTCAAATTAATGCAACTAATTATTGTACATTGGTAGTTTTTAAACATTATTATAATCATTATTGTTTTGTAGTCTAAAATTATTAATTATGCGCAAAAAACAGAGAAAAGTATGAAATTCGATCTGAAAGAAAATATTCCAACTATTATGAACAACAGTGTATATCGGCGCTCTCGAATAGTGCACAAGACAACAGCTCATTTCTATCAGAATTTTCACTGGAATATGCCAAAAGCACGCAAGCACACCAAGGGGCAAGCGGGGTACAGAGGCAAGGCAGCCGCCACCAGGATATCCCCTAAACAGAAGAAAGAGGCAGCTGCAGCCCAGGCAGAAGAGGACACGGATAGCGTCATGGAGGACAGGGAGGACAGGGACACCCACTTTGGGGCAGATGAGGACCTACCTTGCAGCCAACAGTCATTCCAAGAAGAGAAGATAGCCCAGTTCTTCAAGGACAACCCATTATTTTATGACATGGGGAACAACGAGAACAAGAATACGGTAAAGAGGAGACACCTACTGGGGAAGCTCGCCAAGTCTCTTGGGTTCGAAGGTAACTCTTCCTCAGCCGGGCAAAATGCTGGGATGACCTTGAAATTCCCGGCGGAGCCCGGCGGGGCGCCGCCGGTACGCCTACGGGACACCCGCCGATCAGCCGGTGGCCGGTCTGTCTACTTGCAAAAACGTGGGCAAAATGTGGGTATCCGTACGTGGTGAGTACCGACTCAGTACCGACTCAGTACGGATTTGGGAGCACGCAGACACGACGTAGCACTCTTAGTACACGAGGAACTTTCGCTGCGTTCGCTGCGTTCTACAGCCAATGAGCGCACGTGCGTGCTGCGCACGTGATAAGTGCGTGGTCCGTGCTTACTCGGCACTTCCCCAGTTCAACTGTCCAATGAGCACGCAGAACTCACGTGGACCGTACCGAGTAAGCACGTGCTCCGCACTTACAACGCACGTTGTGCGCACTGATTTATGCAGTATAATATGAGCAGAAAAGGTTGTTCGCACTTGCACGCACTTAAGCGGTGGTCACAACCCGCCGTACTTGCAAGTGCGTGCCCCGTGCGTGCTGTCTACTTGCAAAAACGTGGGCAAAATTTGGGTATCCGTACGTGGTGAGTACCGACTCAGTACCGACTCAGTACGGATTTGGGAGCACGCAGACACGACGTAGCACTTTTAGTGCACGAGGAACTTTCGCTGCGTTCGCTGCGTTTTCGCTGCGTTCTACAGCCAATGAGCGCACGTGCGTGCTGCGCACGTGATAAGTGCGTGGTCCGTGCTTACTCGGCACTTCCCCAGTTCAACTGTCCAATGAGGACGCAGAACTCACGTGGACCGTACCGAGTAAGCACGTGCTCCGCACTTACAACGCACGTTGTGCGCACTGATTTCTGCAGTATAATATGAGCAGAAAAGGTTGTTCGCACTTGCACGCACTTAGTGAGTAAGGACACCGTACGTGAGCAGCACGTGTAAGTACGGCCTCCGTACGATAACGTGGCAACCGCACGGAGACCGTACGTTGTAAGCACGTTGTAAGCACGTTGTAAGCACGTACAACGCACTTACCACGTGCGCAACGTACGATGCACGCAACCGCTCACGGCCAGGCGTGGCGTGCGGGCCACTTACACCGTGCGCGTGACGTGCGTTGCCGGTACTCCCTCCCTGCCTTTGCCACTCCCTCCCTACGTTTTCAGAAAAACGTGGCGGCCGTGGCCTCCCCAAAAACCGTACGGACTAAAAACACGCACGGTGGGTTGTGACCAGGGCTTTAGTGAGTAAGGACACCGTACGTGAGCAGGCCGTACGGAGGCCGTACTTACACGTGGCAACCGCACAGGGACCGTACGTTGTAAGCACGTTGTAAGCACGTACAACGCACTTACCACGTGCGCAACGTACGATGCACGCAACCGCTCACGGCCAGGCGTGGCGTGCGGGCCACGCACTTACACCGTGCGTTGACGGTACTCCCTCCCTGCTCTTGCCACTCCCTCCCCACGTTTTCAGAAAAACGTAGCGGCCGTGGCCTCCCCAAAAAAACGTACGGACTAAAAACACGCACGGTGGGTTGTGACCAGGGCTTAAACAAGTCACATATAATAGGAAAGACCTGGCGGCACGTGGCTTCTCAGGTGGAACAGCAACAACGGGACGGTTGCTACGCGTTGGTTTTCATTAGTTGCTAGGGATCGAGGTTCAATGCCCGAGTCTTTTTAGTTTGTTGAAAATGTGACCCTGTTGAATGATTTATGAATGAATATGAGCAGCGGAAATTAATGTATCAGATTAATAGACAGACCGCTAAAATACATGACGCAGTGGCGTAGCCTTGTCGGACTGATTGGGGGCATGCCAATGTTTGGGGGCACATCTTATGTATTTATGCATTACAGATATCCTCTCTTGTTATGTATTTGTTTGGCAAATCAATGGGGGCACGTGCCCCCTTCTCCTAACCCCCCCCCCCCCCCCCTACCCCATAGCTACGCTACTGACATTACGACCAGTGTATCTAATGACACTCTTGCAAATTACATTTTACATTTTAGCACAATTTCATTAAATTAAGTGTTGTCAAGCTGTGGTATTTTGATATAAATGCAAATAAATGCATAATATTGATATACCAAAAAACAGTATCGGTATATTTCCACATTTCGCCATTACTACTGATACCTGATATTGATACCCCCCCCCCCTTTAAGTTGCAAAATTAATAAATAACATCGGTGAACAAGTACATGACAATTATAAACGGCAATCAATATAGCTTTCTTGACAGTTGCGCAAATTACATTTCACTGATACAATTTCATAAAAGGAAGTATTGTCAAACTGTGGTAGCTTCAAATAGAAATTAGATAAATAGATAGTTTATGGAAAGTGTTGGTATATGTAAACACTATGCAATAGCACACACGTAACCACTGGTCAATTATCAATAGAACCAATTATATCCCTCATAAGATCGTTTTACCATTGTATTTGACAAATGATAGTTTTGGACAACACGCGCAATCCCCGCGCAATCATGTGACCGGGCTGTTAGCAAAAAATTAACACTAAAAGTTCGTTACGCGTTCGTCCCATAGATCATGTGTTTAAGTAAAATGCACACGCGATCAAATTTGTGCAGTACTCTATGGCGCACACGTTCTAGTCACGTGATTGACATTACTGGTAAAAACTAACACCCTGGGAAGAAGAACGCCAAGACAGCCAATAAGCACATCCGTGGGAGCGCTAGCACGCATTCATCGCGTATGTGCGCAACTGCCAGCGCGTTGGTGCGCACTCAGTTTTGCGTCTTTGTGATTGTGTGCGCAAAATAACAATGACTTTAAGCGTATTAGATGCGCCGTGGTTCTGGAGGCTCATACTGGCTTCATTAATGTCGATTGATTTTTATATCAAAATTTACAAGCGATTTTATGAAATATTCAGAGATTATCACTTATTTTGCTATAAGCTGAACACAATCACTGATATTGATGAGTGATATAAAACAACTAACGAATGTGCTTGATTGTGATAGGCAATCTATTACCTCGGTGGGCTCAAAATGACTATTACCCTCAGCTACGCTTCGGGTAAAAATCATTTTGAGCCCACCTCGGTAATAGATTTGACTATCACAAGAAGCCCATTCGTTAGTTGTATATTATCAATAACCAAGTAATGAAAATGAAAAACTCTAATTTCGGGTGAACTTTGTTGAAGGCAACAAGCGATGATATTCGGGCACCGCCCACCCCCGCATGCCCTCCCGCGAAAAAGGGAAACATGAACAATTACCTTTATATGGTCACAACCCCAAAAAGTAGCCTGCTCGGGTGAGTTTTTAGCCAAAATCGCCCGGTCACCGAGCGGCGGCCGCCCAGGCACCGCTGGTTTTTAGGCATCGCTCGGTCGCCGCTGAAGTTTTAGCGCGGAGTTAAAATTTGGGCGGCGCCTGCTCACTTTTCACTCGCCGCCCAAAATACGATCGGTGGCCGGGCGGTCGCCGTCGAGCGATTTAGGTCAAAAATAGGTCAATGGCTGCCGAGCGGTCAGCGCCCGGTCGCCGCTGGGAGATCTGTCGGTCACCGGGCGGCGAGTTCAAAATTGGTCGGCGTCCGGGCAGCGCCCGCTCGATTGACCGCGGCGTCTGCCCGATCATTGTTTGGTTAGTATATACACTGTTGCTCATGAAGTTGGAATATTTTGTTTTTAGATCCAACTTCATTCTTTTTCTTGTTTTGCCTAATGAATCATTTTAGACTAAAAATAATGATTATATATTGTTTCCAAACTACCAATGTGCAATAAATGGTTGCATGAATTTGCATTAATTAAGTCAGCCTTTTGCTTTGAGCTATGAAAGGCAGGACCTTCGATGATTGGCCACTTTCCCTCCCCAAAGCGTACGTCCAAGTCATCGTTATGGGTCGTTTCTCAGAGTTGGCTGTAAAATGTTCAACCAAAAGGCTCTATAGGCCATACTTCGTCCAACGTACGTCATTGGCTACACACCAAACGATGCGTGTGCTCCACCAGGAAGGGGTGTCAACAAACAATGTCCACTTGTTCGTTGGAACATCGCAGGTTACGGTCTATAATTAAACTACTCAGACGTCATCGAGATGAGGGTAAATTAAATCCACTGACTCTCTAGGACGTCCACGATTGACCTCCGGGATAGAATATCGGAAATTCGTAGAAATCGGAAATGCCAAAAAAAAAGCCTCAGTGACGTCTGATGATTTTTCCATACCGTAACCTGCGATGTTCCAACGAAATAGTGGACATTGCTTGTTGGCACCCCTTCCTGTCATCGTATGGCGTGTAGCCAACGGCGTTGGATGGAATATGGCCTAGAGAGCCTCCGTGCCAATTTTGGTTGAACATTTTACATTTTTACTCTGAGAAAATACACATAATGATGACTTCTTGTACATACGCTTTGGAGAGGGAAAGGGGCCAATCATCAAAGGTCCTGCCTTTCAAAGCTCAAAACAAAGGGCTAAATTTACTTATGCAAATTAATGCAACTAATTATTGTACATTGGTAGTTTTTAAACATTATTATAATCATTATTGTTTTGTAGTCTAAAATTATTAATTATGCGCAAAAAACAGAGAAAAGTATGAAATTCGATCTGAAAAAAAATATTCCAACTATTATGAGCAACAGTGTATATCGGCGCTCCCGAATAGTGCACAAGACAACAGCTCATTTCTATCAGAATTTTCACTGGAATATGCCAAAAGCACGCAAGCACACCAAGGGGCAAGCGGGGTACAGAGGCAAGGCAGCCGCCACCAGGATCTCCCCTAAACAGAAGAAAGAGGCAGCTGCAGCCCAGGCAGAAGAGGAAACGGATAGCGTCATGGAGGACATGGAGGACAGGGACACCCACTTTGGGGCAGATGAGGACCTACCTTGGGGGATAACGAGAACAAGAATACGGTGAAGAGGAGACACCTACTGGGGAAGCTCGCCAAGTCTCTTGGGTTCGAAGGTAACGGGCGTACGCCATTCTCTTCCTCAGCCGGCGGGGCGCCGCCGGTACGCCTACGGGACACCCGCCGATCACCGTCCGGCCGCCGGTGGGAGACCGCCCGGGAATCGGTCGGTCATCGGTCGGTCACTGCCGGGACGCCGCGCGGAGAACTCCCCGATTTCGCCCAGTTGTGAACTAAAATCGTCCGGTGACCGACGGGACATCGACAGGGCACCGCCCAGGCATCGCTGGGGCTCTACAGCCTGCTCGACTTCTCCAAAATCGTTGGGCGATGCCTAAATTCCAGCGGCGACCGAGCAGGCTACAAATCGGTCGGTCGCCGCTCTGAGTTGTGACCGTAGCATATTGCATGGGCATGCAGCTGCATATGCATTGCATGTATGCAAAACCAGGTGCATTCGTTAGGTACCGGCGAACTGATTTTAGCTGAATGTCTGGCCCGACACGCCGTCGGCCGGGCGGCGCGCGAATTTTTAAACCGTAGGATGGCAAGTGGAGATAAGCAATGAGCATGCGCAGTGATGTTGGGCACAGTTTTCAGACCTTAGTGAAAACTGTGCATGATACATTTACTAAATAAACCGCTACTCAACACTTATTATGGCAAAAGAAAAGAAGAACAGAGGATTCGAACCCATGTTATCAAGAAGTGTTGAACTGAAGTCCACAGCATGACCATTAGGCCACGCAACTTGCCGATGGTCAGAAGGGTCTCGTTGTAATTATAATCCTCAAATTCATTCAAACCCTAATCCAAGTAATGAATATTTATGATAGCCCTTGACCTACATCGCTGCTTATGAATAATTCATCAATCTCCAGTTGCCATCCTACGGTTTAAAAATTCCCAGGCGGCGCGGGTCATTGATCCACGTATCTGCGTGTAAGCGGTATCGTATACTGCAAGACCGATGGAGGACAATATTAAGTCTCATACCTCTCATTGGCTTCACGTGTAAGTATAATCATACGACATTGTGACAGCTATGAGACTAACTTACAACTAAAAAAATACAAAAGTTTCAACAGCAAACAACTTCGCAAGTTTTAAATGAATGTAAGCCTTCACTTGATGATCGTACGATTGCGACAGCTAGATGTTAAAGGGACAGGTCCACTTTTACAAAACCTCTGAACAGCTTTCAGTTGACGGATGGGGATCAATGTAACACGCCAAAAAAAAAATCAGAGCGAACAGCCCTCTAATTTGGATTCTACGAATGAAAAAGAATGCGTCCCTCCATTTAAACTATATATCGGTCAATAAAGGAGTTCAACTGATTTAGCATAATATTACAACAATATAGTACTAATTCTCGTAAAGGTATTGTGAAGCCGACATTTGTTAACATATGTCACGGAAAAAGATCTCAAAAAGAAAGAATATATAATTACATGTAGTCAGTTTAAGCGATGTTTGGGTATTTTGCTTGGTAAACGCTCACACATTAGTACTTATGCGCGGGTCACGTAGCTAGCGCAGGTCACGTAGGGATCATGCATACCGATCTGGCACTCCGTGAAATCTATGTACGAACTTACTCACCGGCCGAAAATACGTATGTACCTAATTAACCGACGTCCCTCAGTTTATTCAGTTTTAGGTCTATAACTCCACGAAAAAGAGATTTCAAGCCCTAATTTTCAGGCATGCTATTAAATGACATTTCCTTTCATATAAGACAATTACCTCGCAACTTTTTAATTTTGGCTTGCAAAAGTGGATCTCTCCCTTTAATGAACAGTCCCATGTATTGTAATTCGCGTATGCACGAATCGACGGCTATTGTTTTCATCGCACTAAAGTCAGCGATGTCGTCGTTAAGCGGAAGTGACATCACTCTGCCCCTACCAATAAAGTGTAATTTTGTATAATAGTCTATGTACTCCTCCAATCAACGAAGATCATTTATAAGATGTGTTATGTAGCTTCTACGAAATGCTAACAAATAAATGTGAATGGCCATTGAGTGCAGACTAAAGCTTGTTAAAGGGGAATTCAAAGCCAGATTTAATCCTTTTTGAACAGAATTGGAAGAATGAGAGGCATAATTAGTGAAGATTTGATCAAAATCGGACAAGAAACATGAGATTTATATGTTGTAATTGGCGTTCATATTAAAATTGCCGCCAAATGCAACACCATCGACGAGCAACTCGCCATAGCTTTTGTACATGAAACTACTCTTATTTCTCATGTTCGTTGCTAAAAATGAATTTCTCTCCGCTTTTTTCCCAAATGCATAGAGGAATATCGATGGGCCAACTACTTTGGCATGTGAAAGCTGATACAATTTTTTAGTCATTAAGAAAACTTTATTTCTGTAAAATGTTCATGTACAAGTCAAATTGGCTGCAGCTCGCAAGTGACATCACGATCGATAGCAAATGTGAACAATACCCACAATCGGCAACCTGTCATAACTTTTTTTTTTACTGCTGTACCGTTTTTGTTCAGATTTTTGCTCATGATTCCTCATATTCACTCTCTTTCACAACAAACATCAACTTTCTGGGGTGGAATTCCCCCCTAAGGCGATGTAAGCACAATTCATGATTGATCCCGAGCCAGATACCGACATACAAATATTAAATTAACTAATTTCACTCAAACAAATCTACCAGCCCTCCAATGAAAATATTGGGGGCGAACATTTCATAAAAAATAGCTGGGTATTGTTTGTTTGAAAAGACTGCAAATGTCGTGTTTGCCGCGCACTTCGCGCGCATACAATTTCTAACCAAACAGCTCGTATTATTAATCCCCATTGCAAGCTTCATTTCGGTTGCGGGAACTCACATTTCCAAATGTGTTGGACAATGTAATTTCTAAAACGAACACAAATTAAACAGTTATAATTAAACCCTCATCTATAGAACACCGACACAGAAATTAGAATAAACTAAAATAATCTTTCTTTCAATTCTGCCCATATGCGCCGATCGCAGAAAAAAATGGAATATCATGAACAAAATAATTTCAAAATGGTTAGGCGGAGCTGATATCTTGTGGTCATGTTTATTCTGGTCAAGAAAAAGGATGTCGTTTGTCTAATTTATGTGTCATTTGATTAAAAACTAAGAATAAGAAATTGCCAAAATCCTTAATCCCCGGAGGCTATATACGTCCCCTGTACCCTCTATACTGGGGCCCTATCAAAGTCGGCCCCTGCTCCCTTCCCGTATGGCACACCGAAAAGTGGCGAAAAGTAATCGCTCGTCAAAACTGCAAATATGAAAACGATTCAACATTTTCCCTTATAGGAACACACAGCTTGAGAGTTCTAAATGGCTGAAGTCTAAGTTTCCTGGGGGCTCAACCCCCAAGGAGTCTATCAAGGGATCTACAGTACAGGAGCACTGGACCCCCGGCAAGAGCAATAAGGGGTCTCTGTTCCCACATGTGCTTAACTTTGGGCAGAGGTCGTAAATTAAGCTTATATTAATTCAAATTGATATTTGTGTCCATTATACAAAAAAACATCTTTGATATCATAAGTGCTAATATCAACAAGCTTTCAGGGCTGATATGCCCCTAGGCCACTATTATAAGGGTCTTTGACCACTTATACTCTTTCAATCTCTTCCTGGCTATGCCTTTTAAAAATACGCTACGAATAGATTCACTATTTCATACATTTTTATCACACATTATAGGAGTTCTATATGGCTGAAAGCTAAATAAAAACATTATGTCCCCAAAATGTGGGTATCCGTTCACTCAACCAAGAGGTAGTACAGTTTTGGTAAGGCTGAACTTTAGTAACCAAACCTGGACAGTAACATTATAAACTAATAGTTATAACTCCACTATGCTCGAAAGGTATACAAAATTACAAACGACTAAGTAAAAAGCCCATTATCATTCAAAAAGAGCCATTAAAACACAAGAGGGCGATCTCTAAAAAGGCATTGGTTTTGACAATTTTTTATACAAAATTATGCATGTAATGTTTTATTGAAATCATGATTAAATAAAGAGATCATCAACAACTGTTTAAAAAACGCTTTTGAAAAATTTTGAAAAAGTGTATGCATTCTTTTAATTTGTTTAAAAATTCATCTGATTATTTGGGCCCCAAATAACTATAAGATCAGATATATTTATTGATATTTCAGCCGTTTCTGGACCGATTTTGACCAATTAAAGTTTATTCTGCCATTAAAATTGCATGTTCTCTCAAATTCGACACTCAGTGCTTCATTACCTCACAACAAAATTGTGATGTGCAGCGCCCTCTCCACCAAAACTGAACTTCCCCTTTAAGGGCTTCGAGCCATCAAGACACTTTTAAATTATGAGCATGCCAATGAGGGGCTTTTAGCTCTCTCACTGGTGACTTTGGAACATGGGCATCGATCTGTCATTGACACCCATTCATCAGGGGGGATGATCTATTCATTCATCCCCCCTGATGAATAGGTATTACGTAAGTATCGACGCCCATGCTTTGGAACATTTCCAAATTTCGCCCCCCCCCCCCCCCAATCTCAAAAACGGATCGACGCCTCTGGTCATGTAACTATGAGTAGTGCATTCATATCGCTACACCGGCTACGCCGGCTTTATGTTAATTGTTTGGTATACAGCAACCCGATAGACCCTTCTCCAGCTAGACGACACTATTTTAATTTCAATGATAAAATTCGACAAACCATCTTTAAACAAATTGTGTTACTGTACTTTTAGACTCAACTAATCACTGATGTGAATCCAGCAGTAATTGAGCGAGGCCTCAAGGCTCAACTAGATCTGGTTGTAACGTTTAGGCTAGGATCCTATAATAGGCTGATAATTAACTTACTTAGTTAAGTCAGGTTAATTTGGTTTATGTAGGCCTATCACAAGTTATACTTTTTATATATACCGTATGTTACACTTACTAGATATCAATACTATGCTTGAATTAAGCAAAGTCCTAGATCTATAGTCTATACTACTATATATACTAGATCTCCAGTATGGCTAAGCTAGATGAAGCTAATATTAATCTTATTTCTTCTCACAACTCTACTTAAAGGACAATGAAACCCAAGCAACCTGTTGCTTTCATAAACTTGAACAAATTAGGAAAAATAATCTCTGAAAGTTAGAGCATAATCGGACAAGAAATAAGAAAACTATAGCTCTTTAAAGATGTCCATTTATTTATATGGGGAACTCAAATAAGCAACGCACTCTGATAAGTTTGTGGACTACCCCCCATATGTTTTGTACACAAATGTTCACATTTTTTCATTTTTCTTCATAGTCACACTTTTCCATTCCCCAAACTCATGATATGTTGTGTGTAAATGTATTCTACAAAACATATGTTGAACTCAACGAAGGATAAACATATATTTTGAGAAAATTGAACAAATTTGTAATTTTGTGTACAAAACGTGTGGGGAGTAGTCCACAACTTTGCCAGAGTGCGTTGCCAATTTGAGTCACTTGTGAAAATAAATGGATATTCCAAAGAGCCATAGTTTTCTTATTTCTTGACCAACTCGCACCATCCCCTGTCGGTCAAAAGAGGTGTTGTTAAATGCCTACACGACAGAGCGGATCGCATCGTCACTAAGCCACGAGGGGCAAGTGCGGAACGAAGTCATGTGAGAGGCGCGCTATCTGCCAATGGTTACCCCAAATCATTCATATACAATGCTTCCAAGCAAAGGCCAGTCACTACGCAGCATGAGCGTAAGGAATACAAATCCATGGCTGTGCTAACCTACATTGAAAGCATCGCACCCCAACTCCGTCGTCGACTTGAGAATCATGGTATCCGTACCATCTTCAAATCTGACACTAC
The DNA here is from genome assembly GCA_037951105.1 of Echinarachnius parma. Classification (NCBI taxonomy): domain Eukaryota; kingdom Metazoa; phylum Echinodermata; class Echinoidea; order Clypeasteroida; family Echinarachniidae; genus Echinarachnius; species Echinarachnius parma. The sequence continues at coordinate 110,330 of JBAMJV010003559.1, forward strand.
ATTGAGGAGCCAACTTATCAACCCGAAGGACCCAGTTCCTGAACACAGACGCAATGGTGTGGTATATAGCATACCGTGTGGCTCATGTGATAAGGAATACATCGGGGAAACGGGCCGGCCAGTAGGTGAAAGAATGTGGGAACACAAACGCGACGTCAGATTAAGACTGACAGACAATTCAGCCGTAGCCGAGCATGCTTGGAACGAGGATCACCGACCCAACTGGGATGGAGTAAAATGCTTGGCAAAAGAACAGCACTGGTACACACGCCGCGTAAAGGAAGCGATCCAGATTCGGTTACAACCTAACAACATTTTTTGTTGTTAAAAGTAATGTCTATACGACCGACGTACTCATTGATGCCCTTTTGAAGATATCATATTGATAGTTTTATAATATATAATTGGGAGCTCATTATAATGGGAGAAGGGTATTTATGATGTTTGTATATTATTTAATATGTCATGGTTTTTGGTCGAAATAACGTGCAGGTGGAAATAAAGAGAAAAGATTCTGGTTGGTAAACACCTTGTGGAATCTTTTCTTTAATTGATTAGCATTTTTTTAAAGCCAGTTGGCTATCGAGTCTGGATTGAAAAATCTCGTAAAAAGGTTTTAAAAGGATAAAAGAGCTCACCTATTTAGGTTTCTGTTTTTGTTTTCAGAGAGGCATTATATGAGTTTGTATGAACTTGTTTTATATTGGTGTTTAGACACTATTATTGGCGATGAAAAGCCAATCTGTTATTTGGGTCAGAACTGAGTTTGTGAAAAAGGTTCTGGATAAACATGTTCCTTCATTGTTCCTTAGGGATTAGTTAAAGATATGTCATGGTGTTTGGTCAAAATAACGTGCAGGTGGAAATGGAGAGAAAAGATTCTGGTTGGTAAAAACCTTGTGAAATCTTTTCTTTAATTGATTGGCTTTTTTTTTTTTTTTTTTTTAAAGCCAGTTGACTACCGCATCTGGACTGAAAAATCTCGCAAAAAGGTTTTAAAAGGGATAAAAGAGCTCACTTATTTAGGTTTTTGTTTTTAGAGAGGCATTATATGAGTTTGTATGAACTTGTTTTATATCGGTGTTTAGACACTATTATTGGCGATGAAAAGCCAATCTGTTATTTGGGTCAGGACTGAGTTTGTGAAAAAGGTTTTGGATAAATATGTTCTTTCACTGTTCCTAATTCGGGATTAGTTAAAGATATGCCATGGTGTTTGGTTAAAATAACGTGCAGGTGGAAATGGAGAGAAAAGATTTTGGTTGGTATACACCTTGTGGAATCTTTTCTTTAATTGATTGGCATGTTTTAAAAGCCAGTTGAATACCGCATCTGGACTAAAAAATCGCGCAAAAAGGTTTTAAAAGGGATAAAAAGAGCTCACTTATTCAGGTTTTTGTTTTTGTTTTTAGAGAGGCATTATATGAGTTTGTATGAACTTGTTTTATATTGGTGTTTAGACACTATTATTGGCGATGAAAAGCCAATCTGTTATTTGGGTCAAGACTGAGTTTGTGAAAAAGGTTCTGGATAAAAATGTTCCTTCACTGTTCCTTAGGGATTAGTTAAAGATATGTCAGGGTGTTTGGTCAAAATAACGTGCAGGTGGAAATGGAGAGAAAAGATTCTGGTTGGTAAAGACCTTGTGGAATATTTTCTTTAATTGATTAGCATTTTTTTAAAGCCAGTTGACTACCGCGTCTGGACTGAATAATCTTGTAAAAAGGTTTTAAAAGGGATAAGAGAGCTTACTCATTCTGAGTTTGTGAAAAAGGTTTTGGATACAAAGGTTCCTTTATTGTTCCTTAGGTATTAGTTAAAAATGACTCTGAATTGTGACATTCTTATAAGTGATGTATTAGAAGAATAGCGGGTTTAGTGAGACGGTTCAGCATCTTAATGTATTGTAAATTGTTTTTTTTTAAATGGGATAAAGAACGGTACTTAAACAAGTCAATAGACCGCTTCTGCAGTGTGTGTAGGTGGTATGCGTTGACGTCGGGGTCCCCGTTGGCGGGCTTGACAGTGGTGACTGGGTCCGGCAAGCTCAGGGTAATCTAGCTTGCCGGACCTAGTTGCCATTGTTGGGCTTGCCAGCGGGGAGTATTACGTCATACGCGTATTGTTTGCATGCATTGCGGAGGCGGTCTATTATCTGATGAAGTCTCTTTAGGGGAATCCTTTTATTGAATGTTTGAAAAGCCAATCTAGTGACACCACGTCATGACTGAGTGATCTCTAAAAAGGGTTTCGAAATTGATGAAAGAGCTGGCTTAGTCATGCTTATTTTTTTTAGAGAGGTATTAGAAGTGTGGAGTAGCCGTTTTAATTGTTGGTGTTTTTTGACACATGTCAAGCCAGTTTGCTACTAGGCCAGAATTGAGGGATTTCGGAAAGGGTTTTTGTAATTGAAAAAGGGAAAAAAATGAAGGAAAAATAAGAAAAAGGAGAAACTTTTGTTCATTGTTTCTTTTTGATTTTTTGAAAAAATGTATTACTTGAGTCTGAATTGTTGTTGTCACATTGGAGTTTTGACATTCTTATAAGTGATGTAATACAAGAATAGCGAGTGTTTTGTACTTCTTTCTATGAGACTATTCGAAAGTCCAATGTATTGTAAAGTTGTTTTTATTTATATAGATGTAACAGAGGGTATACGAGAGTAATTGAATGTCATTTAATGCTCTCACAAAATGGGATAGAGGGTCGTACTTATAAAATCCCTTAAATGGAGTATTGTCATTGAATGCTTGAAGAGACAAGGAATTTCTTTTTGATTTTGTGTAAAAGGCGGGAAATCTAATGGAAATGGTTAAAGTCGGCGGGTAATTGAACGCCGGATAGAAGTCTCATACAAGGGGATATGAAGTATTATCAAGTGTAAACACGTCATTGTTTGTTTGTTTGTTTTTTTTTTTTTTTTATGAGACAATGTATTTGGTTTCTCTCTTGATTATGTAATTTTGTTTACAGTCGTAGAAGGTTGTCTACTTGTTGAGACATCATGTCTGTTATTGGTTATTCAGGATTGAGGGGTTTTTTTTCTTTTTGATTCCTTTCCGGTTTTTGTTTTAATAGAATGCTTAAAAAAAAGCAAAAGTAGATTTCTTTTTAGATAGTGTTTTGGGCTTCCGATATAAGGGGGTATTGAAACAAAAGCGATTCGTATGAGTTATTTTAAAAGAAATACATGGAATTGGTAAATACTTTTGTTTGGAGTATAATGAATGCGAAGTGATGGAGAAAAGGGTTCAGTGCTTGACGAAAGGGTTCCTTCTAGCTGGAAATGCAGTGATTACCCTCGCAATCCCGAGGCATTTGGGGTTTGGCTACCTATTATAAGCCCCTATAGATTGGTGCAGTCTGATCTCGGTCAAGACTGAAGGATGTTAAAGAAAGGCAAAATTCAGTAGTGACGTGTTTTGTCTATTGTTTATTCTTATTTTTGTGTAGTGAAGGGGATGGGTGGCGGCTCATTCGGACGGTAGTTTATTATTATTCTTTTTTCGCACTTGGTGGTTCGATTCGATTTATTTGTTTTGTTCTTCTTTTTTCTTCTATGTATTGTTATTCTTGTGACTGTTTAACTTTTTTAATTTCTTTTCCAAGGGGTATGGCGGTAGTTCCTCTTTTTTCATATTTTTGTGGTAACAGTCAGAATTATGAGGGTTACTCTAAAGAAGTGTGTGTCCCCTTCTCATTACTCAGGTTATATTTAAATAGAAATGATGATAAAGTTTATATGTATTGATATTGATATATAATGACGGACTTTGATAATATATCGTTTAATTGTAATTTTGTATCCTTGAATGTTAAGGGAATAAGGGAAAGAACAAAAAGGGGTGGTATTTTATCTTGGTTACGAGATAAACGAGTAGAAGTAGCTTTTTTGCAGGAGACTTACAGCACTAATGATGTTGAAGATGTATGGGGTTCTTTGTGGGATGGAACAATTTATTATAGCCATGGGACAAATCACAGTAGAGGGGTGGCGGTATTGATAGATTCTAAATTAGATATCCAGGTTCTTCAAGTGCGCAATGATAATGCAGGGAGATTTATTATTTTAGACTGTATTATTCAGGGATTAAGATTAATATTAATAAACGCGTATTTTCCAGTAAGAGGGAAATCAATGGAGCAGATTGAGTTTTTGAATAGTATTGATAACAGTTTGGATACAATAAATGGTAATGGTAACCCAATAATTATGGGAGGGGATTTTAATATGATTTATAATGTTGATTTAGATTATTTGGGAAGTAATAAAAAAGAGGTACAGTCGATATTTCTTAAACACTTTGATAATTATAAGGATAAATGGACTTTATTAGATATTTGGCGGGGGAAAAATGGTTTAAAAAAACAATATACGTTTAAACAAATTAACCCCTTTGTCCAAAGTCGTTTAGATTATTTTTTTATTTCATATAGTTTAGAACAAATTGTCTTAAAATGTAATATAATACCATCAATTGCACCAGATCATTTTGCTGTTCAGTTACAATTTTATAATTTGCCTAATTTTTCAATTAAAGGTAAAGGTAGTTACTGGAAGTTCAATAATAGTTTATGTGGAGATGGGGAATTTATTAGACAGATGGAAGTGGAAATAGGGAGATTAAGAAATATATATGAAAAAGAAATTAAAGATGTAAGAGTGTATTGGGATTTTTTGAAAATGAAAATTAGCAATTTTATTAGGAAATTTTCTAAAGAAAAATCTAGAAAAAGGAAAGAAAAAGTTCAAAATCTTGAAAATGATATAAGTGTAATTGAAAAAGAATTGATAGAAAAGGTAGAAAAGGAAAAGGTTGATTTGTTGGAAAATAAAAGAATGGAGTTAAAAAAATGTTATGAATATATTAATGAGGGTTTGAAAGTTCGATCTCGAGCATCATTTTATGAGAGAGGGGAACAAAATACTAAATATTTTGTGCAACTAATGGAAGCAAATAAAAAGAAGACAATTATAAGTAAATTATTAGTAGATGGAGGAAAAATAAGTTTTGATATGGATATTATTATTCGGGAAATACAAAGGTTTTATGCTGGATTATATTCCAAATTTGTTGTTGATGTAGAATTATTTAATGAAAGTTTATTTTTTAAAGGTTTGCCAAAATTAGGTTTAGAATCAAAGGAAATTTGCGAAGGTAATATAACTCAAGGGGAATGTATAGCGGTTTTAAAAGAAATGAAAGGTAATAAGTCACCCGGAAACGATGGTCTTAGTGTAGAGTTGTTATGAATTATTTTGGCCTGTTATTGGTGATATTGTGGTAAGGGCTTTAAATGAAGCATTTGTTAAAGAAGAATTATCTTCTTCACAAAAACAAGCTATTATAATATTGATTCAAAAGGAAGATAAAGACCCCTTACAAATAACAAATTACAGGCCTATATCATTATTAAATGTAGATTACAAAATTTTAGCTAAGATATTGTCTGTTCGGATTAAAAAAGTATTAGGGGAACTTATTAGTATAGATCAGGTAGGATATTTAAAAGGGAGAAATATCGGTGAGGCTATAAGATTGATAGACGATATGATTTTCTATACTAAAACAAATAATATACCAGGGTTTTTATTAGCCATTGACTTTAAAAAGGCTTTTGATACTGTTTCTCATGATTTTTTGCAAAATGTGTTAAAGACGTTTGGTTTTGGGACTTCATTTTGTAAATGGGTTCGTACACTCTACAAGGGCGCTCAGAGTTGTGTATTTAACGGCAATGTATCGACTGGTTATTTTAATATTATGAAAGGGGTAAGGCAGGGAGACCCCTTATCACCCTATTTATTTATATTATGTATAGAAACTTTAGCACGCTCGATTAGGACCGACAATGACATTTCAGGGTTTATTTTGGGAAATGCACATATTAAACAAGTATTATACGCAGACGATATGACGCTTTTTGTAAAAGATAAAGATTCGTTGATAAAATTAAATGAAAAATTTGAAACTTTTGCTATAATATCGGGATTACAAATTAATCGAGACAAAACATATGTTTTGTTATTAGGCCCTCTTCATGGAAAAGAAATTGTAACTCCTTTTGGTACAAAAGTTGGGATGATTAAAATATTAGGTGTATATTTTTCTATGGACCCTGAAGTTCGAGAAAGAATGAATTATAAAGAAATTTTAAGTAAAATTAAACATTTATTAATATGGTGGAAACAGCGGGACTTGACCCTGATGGGAAAAATTCAATTGATAAAGACGTTTGTGATTTCTAAATTAATATTTGTATCTTCACTCACTCCAATTCCGCAAGGTGTAATAGAAGATTTGAATAGATTAACATTTGATTTTTTGTGGCATGGAAAAGATAAAATTAAACGGGAAGTTACTTTTTTGAATTACGAAAAAGGGGGTCTAAAAATGATTGATTTTCAATTATTTATTCGGACACAGAGAATAATGTGGATTAAGAGACTTTTTGAGGGGGAATCAATGATGGGATGGAAAAGAGTTTTTAAATTCTTGACTAGACAAGCAGGAGGTTTGTTGGTTTTCTTTTGTAATGTTTCATTTGATTTATTGAATTTGTCACTTCCGGGTTTTTACAGGGAAATGTTAGAAGCTTGGATAGGTTCAAAAGATTTTTTGTTAAAAGAAACTGGAAGCAGGAATCAAATTGTTTTTAATAATAGATATATTCGAATTAATGGACAAATTTATTATAATGAAACATTATTTTTGAAAAATGTTTATAAAATACATCATATAGTCGATAGCAAAGGAAGAATAAAATCTGTCAAGGAATTTATGAGACTAGGATTAGATAGGTCAGAAATTGACATAGTGAAACAGATTTTTGAAAATATACCATTTATATGGAAACAATTGTTAAGTAGAGATTATAATGTGATGGAAGATACTGCACTGAATTTGGAGTTTCGATTGAGTGGAAAAGATTATTCATTGTGTGATATAACTTCAAAATATATATATGATCATTTGTTAAATTTAAGATTAGAGAAGTCTTTTGCAGTTCGCAACATAGAACACTTATATAATGTCTTTGGAAAAGATAATGAAAATATTTTTGTACGCTCCCGAAAATCCACGCTTAATAGTTCACTAAGGGAATTTCAATTTAAATTACTATACAATCTTATTTATACAAAGAAACACATGTTTACTTTTCATATGGGGGATAGTAATTTATGCTCTTTTTGTCATAAAATGCAGGAAACATATGAACATTTGTTTTACTTTTGTGAAAAAGTAAGAATGATCTGGGTAGACTGCGGTAACGAGTTTGATTTAGAAGAATTAATAAATATAGATTGGAAAGGGGTCCATGTAGGAATCAAGGTTAGTAATGTAGGAAAAGATCAATTATTAAATCATGTTATATTGTTGATAAAAAGTATGATATTTGTTAATAGTAGAACGAAAGATTATCCTCCAACTATAAAAGATATTAAAGATACATTATTGAAAAATAAAGAGGAAGAAAGAAAGATAGCTGAACAGAGAGGAACATTGCAAATTCATTATAGAAAATGGAACACACTCTCTGACTAGGGTATGACACAGAGACACCATGTACAGAGTTCTTACTACCGCCTCCCCCCCCCCCCCCCCTTTTTTTTCTTTTTCTTTTTATCTTTCTTCTGTTAGTTCGCTATTGTCTCTCTGTTTTACTATAGATCTCTTTTTTTCTCAAACACTATGATTATCATTATATGTATAAGAACAGATTGTATATGTATATGTAATGCTGTACACAATTAGTTTGTTGTACTTATATGAATGATTTGTATTGTAAATTTACGTTGTAAATTTGGTTGAGAGAAAATAAAATACTATTACAAAAAAAAAAAAAAACATCAACAGGGACAACGGGATCGAGATTTCGGATTCTTGGCTTAGAACCATACGACGGCACGCCCCACGTAATTTCGCCCGGGCACAGAACATCAACCAGTCAGGTCAGCGGTACCGCCCACGCGGTTCTGCACCGGCTCAACCAATCAGAGCGAAGGACACACAACACCAGACGACGCCGCAGCGTTGACCAATCACGGCACAGCGATTAACGGCACTAATTACGCCGTTTGTACCGGCCCAGCCAATCAGAGCGGAGAGCGCGCAGCTCCGGACAATGCCGCGGCATTGTCCAATCAGAGCCCAGCGGTCAGCGTTACCGCCCACGCCTCCCGCACCGAGCCGTCCAATCAGAACGTTGGACGGTTGACGCCAATTAGCGACGAACCGGTCAATACCGGTACCACTGTTAGTAAAAGGTATAATTTGCGACCGCGCACCAAAATATTTGTCACCTGACGAAGTACAGCAGCAGCGTACGAAACGTCGTGAGTTTCTTTCTTATTATACTTCGCGAGACGAACTGGATACTTGTTTAATTTTTTGATTTATTCCGCGATGGACAACATTTTTCGATAACTAATATTATTCCCCAGGTAAACTCTAAAACAAACCATACCATCACTGTTCCATAAGAACCCGAGAGGCCTGTCTAACCGTCTGGACCATGGACCAAGACCCAGACCAAAGGCCTTGGGATTTCACAAAATTAAGACGAGCAGCAGGAGAACTGCTGAACACCTAATAAACATTATCTATAACATCAAAACCAGAATCGTTTGTAACAACAAAAAAGAAACGTCATCCGCGTAAGCAGACACTGAACAAAACTTATTACTGTTAGGTAACAAAAAGCTCATTGTATCTAATTTTACTCTAAGCATATTTAAAAAAAGGTTCAATAGCCAAGGAGTAGAGTAAGCCCGACAGAGGGGCAGCCTTGACGGATGCCTTTTTGAAAGGGAAAAGGAGCAGTCAGTGAACCACAAACCTTAATTAAACCCTCAGCATCATTATATAAAAGTTTAACAAATAAAGGATTCACCGAACTGTCTGACCGTGGTCTTGGTCTGGAAAGCGCTAGACCAAGTGTTGGGGGAGACTCTATTTTCGTGTTTGTTGACTTTGAACTGGTTTTTGGGGGGGAGTTTACATTTCGCGTTCTAACTTTTGGAATTGTCAAGGAGTTACAGTTGATTTTTGAACTGTTATAAAATAATGGAATTGTCATGGAGTTACCCTGTTACCGAAAGTGGAATAACATTGACATTGTTGGTAAGTAGATCAAACCTAGTAACTTAGAGTTATACTAGGCCTGCTTACGGTGCTTAGACTAGACCTAGATCTAGAAGTTTGATGTCGAATATAAAGCAAATAATCACCTTTTGGTTTCAGGCGATGGCAAACTATCACTTCCTCGGCGATCTGAATGTATACGCCTATCTTTCCTCAGCTTCGCTTCGGAAAGATAGCTACAATCCAGCTCGCCTCGGAAGTGATAGTTTGTCCCATCACCTTCACCAACGGTAATTATTTGCTTACTATCATTCAAGAAATATTGCATTATGACCGTTAGTTTTTAATGATAACTTACAAGTTTCAGGAAACTAAAATTATGTTTGACCAGAACTGTACTACCCCTTTAATTGTTGACGCTACTTATTTTTTTAGGAAATTACATGGGTGTGTTTCACAGAGATCCCAAGACAAACTAAACACTCGGAAAGCCATAAGTTTCTTTGTTTAATTCTAACAAGAGTTCTTTTAACAGGCCTACAATTTTAATACAATCATTTTTGTTATCATAGAGAATTTTATAAAAGTGGATGTGGTGTGGCAACATTGGTAGAGTGCGCGCTTTCCAATCGTGAGATCCCGGGTTCGAACCCAACCCACCGCGTTTGTCCTTCGGCAAGACAATTTATCCACTATTGCTGCTCTCGACCCAGGTGTATAAATGGGTACCCGGAAGGATGGGAACGTGTTTCCTTAGCACTGTGCGCGCCTAATAGGCGACTTGCTGGAATACTCCCCAGGGAGTGGGAAATGTGCAGGATTGATTGCAGTGTGTATCCGTTGACCCGGGGTAATAATATTGTAAGCGCTGTGATATAGTTTACTATGAATAGCGTAGCTAAATGCCTAATATTATTATTATATTATTATTATTATTATTATATTGATGTAAACGATCTTTTGACAGTTTCAAATATTAGCATTTGGGCTCTTGACTTTGTATTAATCCGAAGCTAAAAACTGCTTGCCATATTTTTAAAGTCCAACTTGGTGTTAATTTCCACGTGGGATTTTCGTGAAACACCCCCATGGATGTTTATTATTATTTTGTAATTGAATTGTTGTTATTTGTGATTAACGATTTAATGAAAACATAATCAAATTGTGTTTCTAGAAATGCACTTATAAATAAAGTTATAATCCAAACTATTTAATTAGATTTTTTTTTTTTGCAATTCAACTTTATAAAATAATTATTGTCTTTACCTTTCCCGAAGCATGATCATCACGCTTATTGTTTATGATTAGGGTTGGATCAATGGCGTAGGTGTGGGGGGCATGCGCCCCCAAATAATTTGACAAATCAATACCCCCAAAAAAACATAAGGGGAAATTTCCTCATACCTTGATGTACATGTATTTGTATTTATCATAGAAGCATGGGACAGGATTCGGTTTTCCAAATTTCTCTTCCGTTAAAAAGGTAGATATGGTTGAAGTTTATGGATTTGAAATAACTAGTAGAGTATTTAAACTGTGCACAAAGTCAGTGCAATGAGATAGTGAATATCACTTTGCAGTTTTACCCATTACTCGGTGATATGACATTCATTTATAAAAAGGCTGACTTGACAAGATCAGATCTGAGCTACTGGCTTTTTCTGATGTCTATTTTAATAATGATCCTGACGCTCTGTCCGTTAATCAGAATTGGGAAGCCCTAAAGTGTTAATCAGAATTGGGAAGCCCTAAAGTCTAAATTACTCTACTTGAAAGAAAAGTACATTCCTAGTAAGATGAGTAGTACTAGGTTCAATATACCCTATAGTACACGTGAAATTAAGTGCAAGATTATACAGAAGCATCGCGTGTATAATCGAGCTAGCAAAAGCCAGTCTCAGGAGGATTGGAGTCTTTTCAGGGAACTTAGATCCCAAGTTCAGAAATCTCTTCGATCTTCCAGATGGAAATATCTAAACGAGGTGATTGGCCCTAGCCTGAAAGATAAACCTAAAGCCTTCTATCAATATGTTAAAAGGCTCAGACAAGATTCCACAGGTATCCAACAACTTTACCACAAAGGATGCCTTAGATCGTCTAGCCAAGAAAAGGCAGATATCTTGGGCTCTCAATTTGAATCTGTCTTTACCGCCGAACCAGACATCCCCCTGCCTAACATTCTTCCTTCCAAGTACCCATCTATGGCGGATATAATAGTTCAGGGCAACGGTGTTGAAAGACTCCTCAGGGGATTAGACCCATCTAAATCATCTGGTCCTGACAATATCCCGGCCATTCTTCTGAAAGAGACAGCCTCTGAAGTTAGCCCTATCCTCACACACATTTATAATCAGTCATTAAAGACTGGTGTCCTTCCTGACGACTGGAAGAAGGCCCACATAGCCCCGGTCTTCAAGAAAGGTGATAAGACGAAAGCTGAAAACTATCGTCCTATCTCCCTGACTAGCATAGCTTGTAAAACCCTGGAACATATCTTGGTTTCATCAATTATGAAACATCTTGATACCTATTCCATCCTCTCTCCTTGTCAGCATGGATTCAGAAGAAAATATTCTTGTGAGACACAGTTGTTGTTAGCAGCTCATGACCTTGCTGATTCTTATAGGAAAAAGAAGCAAGTCGACATGATTATGCTAGATTTCTCGAAGGCCTTTGATAATGTCCCGCAGAATCGCCTGATCCTTAAACTTAGACATTATGGTATCCAAGACCATAATCTCATATGGATACAGAACTTCCTCTCCAACCGTGAACAGTCTGTAGTCTTGGAGGGTGTCAAATCCAAGGCCTCCCCTGTTATATCAGGTGTTCCCCAGGGTACCGTCTTGGGCCTTACACTCTTCCTTCTCTATATCAATGACTTGCCTGATCAAACTTCATCAACAACCAGACTATTCGCTGATGATTGTATGCTTTATCGTGAAATCAACAGCAGCGCAGATGCTCGGATGTTGCAGAAAGATCTTGATGTACTTCAGCAGTGGGAAAACACCTGGCTGATGTCATTCAACCCTGGCAAATGTATTGTCATGAGGTTCTGCCCTTCTCGATATCCAGTGAATTACAATTACTACATCCATAACTCCCTTCTTCAAATCTGTGAGTCTGGAAAATACCTTGGAGTCACCTTGTCCAATGATTTCAAATGGTCATCACATATCTCGGCAATCTCTAAGAAAGCCTCCCAACAGCTTGGTTTCATCCGCCGAAATACATGGTTCCTCCCACAATCCTTCAGAGAGGCGGCTTACAAGTCTCTTGTGCGTCCTCACTTAGAATATTGTTGCAGTGTTTGGGATCCCCATACAATCTCAGAAATCCAGACACTAGAGAGGATACAAAGACAAGCTGCTCGTTATTTCACGGCTGATTATCGAAGAACAAGCAGCGTGTCCGTTATGATCAGCAAGCTAAAATGGCCCAGCCTATCTTCAAGGCGCGCTGTGAGCAGATTCACCATGGTTTATAGAATCATGAATAACCTCGTTGCAATTCCTCCAGATACATTTTTCACTATAAACTCATCTAAAACTAGGAAAAATCACAACATGTGCTTCCAAACATACCGTCCAAGGGGCAATATCGACAAATTTGCATTCGCTCAACGGACTATACTAGAATAGAATAAACTTCCTAGCACAGTGGTTAATGCAGTCTCACTTGATCAATTCAAAGATCTTGTAACAAACCACTATGAATCAGGGGTGTCGATCTGTTCGGAAAACACAATGCATTGGGGGGCGAGCATTGTTTGTGAACAATAGCTCGCCCCACCAATGTATTGTGTTTTCCGAACAGATCGACACCCCTGCTATGAATCAACACATTTTGATTAGGCCCACACTCCTCCTTATATCGTGTACACAAGTTAAGTTCATCTTCGAGATAGGCTGCATTATAGCCCTTTGAAGATTATAGAAGAAGAAGAAGAAGAAGAAGAAGAAGAAGAAGAAGAAGAAGAAGAAGAAGAAGAAGAAGAAGAAGAAGAAGAAGAAGAAGAAGAAGAAGAAGAAGAAGAAGAAGAAGAAGAAGAAGAAGAAGAAGAAGAAGAAGAAGAAGAAGAAGAAGAAGAAGAAAAAAAAGAAGAAGAAGAAGAACAGTGAGAAGAAGAAAAGGACAAAGAAAAAATAACAATGTATAATAATGTAAAATAAGATATAAATATTAATCTGACAAAATAATAAAAGCATTGTTATAATTCATTGTTCTTACTGATTAAACGTGTAATTAACTTGCCATTATTTGGATTGCCGTACTGCCGATACGATAGATCGATACTAGAAATCCACGCACAGAAATGAACAGCAGTCAATCGCGTAAGCATCCACTTTGATGGTTGTTAAACAAAGTTTGATTGGACGACAAGCTATTTAACACAATCCATAGAGCGTAAAAATAAAAAACAATGATTAATTAGATGCTAATATTCAACCAATATTTAAAGAAAACGATGGCTCATGATATCATTTTATCCGGTGATAAAATTCAAGATTATTACCGGTAATATTTTACGGGTCTTCAGATAACTAATGTTATCCCTATTCTCCGGTAAGTAGTGTAGCCAGTGTGAAACGACGTGGTTTTCAGACACATTTCGAATCATTGAAATGAATGCGAATGATGATCATAACTGTTTTCCATTGCACATCATTTATATAAATGTGGACTGTTAAAAAACATCGTGGTTAATGTCAGTGCGCATGCGCCGCAGGGCACGTCCTTTCTCACATCGACTCGACGTCAAATATCCAATACCAGCTGACTTTATGCGCATGCGCATCGCCTTAAAACGGTATAATTGTTATGTAGTTGAGTGGTCGTTTAGTTTTCATTAGCCATAATATTTATTGTGTATTTATATATATTAAGTATGTGAGAAGAGAAATTGCGATTCATTAATTTTGTGAAAATACAACCAAAATCGCTTGAGGCTTTCACACGTTTCTTGTACCTTGTTGTTTGGCTTATGGTAACAGAATAATGAAATGGGTTTAGATTTTTCAAATGTCTCCCTAATTACGGCGATATTTAAGATTGAATTTGTATAGCGTCTGTAGACGCTTTCGACCGTAGTCAAGAGCATCCAAATTAGGAGACTAAGTCCTCCACAGTATCCGAATTCGGATACTTTACACGAACGATCGCGAACAAATCAGACATCGATTTACTATTTTTCACTAGGTAAACATTATTCCTTTTGTATGAAATCTCATTTATCTTTCTCAAGAATCTTCCAATGATACTGGTATAAAAATGATGGAAGTCTAAAATATCTATATTTGGAAACAAAATATCAAGCTAATAAATCCCTCAAAAAAACTTCGGAAACTCAACTTTGATCGTTTATATCACTCTTATTATCAAATGATATTTTTTCTTTTAGTGTCATCGCAATGCATGATGATTTCCCTTTAAAATGGTACATTATTTGTCATTTATTTCAAATCAGGGAATACGCAGTGCGTTTCAGAATGGAGGACGGTCAGAAGTCAAATGTCGCAAAATGGGCCGAAAGTATTCAATTGGGAAATTTGACTCTTGTGTCGCATTTTTTAATGTTCAAGTTGTATCGAAGATTGTAGCGTGTTCAAATGATTGAACAACAATTATTTTCAAAACAATTATGGCCGTAACAATTTTATTAACAGGTTAAGTATGGTACAGCTGAATATGGGGAGGGCCGAAAGTGAAATGTTGCAAAATGCATTTAATTTTGTGAAATTGAAGGCGTTGCATCGAAAAACGACTATTGGAGGAGATGTTTTGGGGTTTTACATTGCATAATCATCAGTAAATTTAACATCATGTGAAAGCGTGTTTATTTTCCCTTAAAATCATGTATCACCTGTAATAATTATGCTATTTGGGTGTGTGCAGTAAAACCGGATATTGGGGTCTATTAATGCTATGAATTTAAGACCGTGGCTTGCTTCTTTTTCAAGATTCCGGTAAGATATTGTTGTATTTATCGTAACTCTATCATCATTCCGTGTTGCACTATCGGAAAGCCCGTTAATTTATCTTTAATATGATATCTCATTTGCAATGATTATGCTGAATGTGAGTGTGCAGTACAGGAAACCCATGCACACACTTGATGTATTGAAAATGCATCAAATTTCTCTAAACCTACGCAAACTGGCCAGAAATGGTATATTAGCGCCCTCTTTGACCGTGTAGGTATGCCCTTATTACCACATATCAAACGATAGAAAGTCGACATTGCAACGTGTCATTTTGAGCCCCATACATTTAGAGGTACTACACACACCTCAATCACATAACCACTATGAATGGGGCATTATTTTATTGACAAATTAACACGCTTCAACATTATGTTGAATTTCATAATGATTATGTAAAGTAAAGTACTAAAATGTCCCCACAAAAAATCGTTTTTGGATGCAACGCCTTCAATTTCACACAATCAAATGCATTTTGTTTACATTTTGCTGTCGATCTCCCCCAATATTCAACTTAATGCTGCACCTCCATTTATCCAGCCCACACCATAAATCTGGTCAGAATAGTGTCATCAGGGATAAAGAGGTTGTAGTCAAGGTCAAGGATAACAGAAAACAGCAGTTGCGGTTGAAGCAATGTGCGACATATGGCACGTATAGAGTTAAAACATTTGAAGCAATCAATGTGTGGTACACACATAAGCTGCTGAAAGATGTTCCTTCAGTAATGAGATCATACACTTGTTGTGACTGATACAGTGGGACTAGTCTGAAGTCTGCTGAGTAGGAACGGGGTATTCCCTATCCAAATCCAAATGCACAGCTTCTGATCCAAATGAGATTTTAAGAGTATTAGCTAACAAAACACACCTTCTGAGCTTCCTCTGTGAAGGGTGAATAGACAACTTGATCCTTCTCTAGGCAAACCCGTCTGTACATTGTTGGTGGAACAAACAAGTGTTATACTCTAAGATGCTAAGTGAGGTATGTTATGTAGGTGCTAGCCCTTGAATCTACACAACAGGAGGCTGATACAAGGGTCATACTCCAAACACTCTACAGTGTCCAAAATGACGGAGGTCGTCAGAGTAGTTATTCATACCAATGTCACTGACATCATAAACATGTGTATATATATCATGGTTTAATACATCTCACCGATCTCTCAGAGCTGTGGGTGAGGAGTGAGGGCAGCTATATAGAATTTGAATATACTGGCATGAAAGGTTTGGCAAAAACCAGACCGATGCAATAACAGATGACATTATCACTGAAGCACGTTACATCACCATGTGTACACTACAGACGCTGACCAGTTTGAGGATTCCAATCTAGGAAAATTGAGAGCTTAGGAGTATTGAACACGAGTTGTACAACACTTGTACATGTAGGCTACTGCCTCCTACAGAGGACATTTCGCCTGCACCTGAAACGTGCTGCCTATGCCATTGACAAGAATGTTCACATTGCCAAACCACACATCCCTTCATGTACAGATCCCTGAATGATGGCAAAGCTGTTCTAGTGTCATCTACACAGCAATCATAAACAGCAATATCATGTGGAGGTGGCAAAGGGTGTCACAAGAACTGTTCCTGCTTGAAGAAGGCGGTTCCATGTTTCTGAAGTCAGCAACAGATTTGCGTAACATTTGGCAATTATTTCACCGTTGTGAAATACAGCCAGATTCCTTAAACAGAGATGGAGGAATGTATCGCTGCACCTCATGCTTTCCTATGAAGTCATCAATGTCAAGAGGTCCAACCACTATAGCAATAATTAGTGTCATACGCAGAAGTGCAGTAGCTTTATTGCCCTTAGCCCTTTTCCTTTTTCTTCATGAGATTCTTGTTTTGTGTGTGGAAGTTGTTGAGCTTCATGGTTCTTGCCCTCTTTGGCTTACTGAACAATACCCTGTATTAGAGTGCCTTCTGACACTTTGTTCATGTTGGTGAGGTTGCATAGGTTCAGGAGACTGTCCATCTGATAAATTGATGAAGGATTGCATTGTTGCTGTGATAGGTTTGGTTTCCACTGCTACCGTGACATTGACTACAGCTCTTTGTCCACCGACGCCTGGATAAACTGATGAGTGGAGGTGCAGCATATCTCTGTGGAGATGGCTGCAGTGAGTGGTTTAATGTAGACGCTTTTACTTTCCGCTTTATGTGGACTTCCAACAGCTAATCCGCGAAGTTGTCCACCTAGGTTGTGTTCCTAGAAGGTCGTAGAAGGCAAAAGACATTTCTGGGGCAAATCAATAAATACAATACCCCCTTGCAAACTTCATAATGTGACTCTTTAATAATTTGTAAGGAACTCTCTTTTAAACGTGTTATGTATTAAGTCTTCAGACACCTTGTCCATATTGTGTGGGTAATCCTTGATAATAATTTTGGGATGTCCATAATCCAATGAGCTAGGGTTGGTCCTCTGCCGCCACCCCACCCCCACCCCCCCCCCCCCCCCCCCCCCACACACACACACACACCTTCTCATGTATGCGCAGGACTCCAAGGAATACCTCCATGAAACAACAAGCTTTTATCACCATGCATTGCGGTGTAATTGCGCAAAAAGTGTGACTGGGTCTTCATGACCCTAAGGCTGATACACACTATTTAGCTGCATTATGGGTGTTTTTCTTAAAAACTCGTCCTGTGGACTTCCAGTAGCTTATTGGCGGAGTAGGCCACATAGGTTGTGGTCCTAGAAGGTCCTAGAAACCATTTCTGGTGGCCAACCTTTTACAGCAGCACATGTCTGAAATCCTTCAAAAATGGTGGTTTGCCCCCTGGGTATTTCCCACGGCCTACTTAACGGTCACCGCAAACCGCGCGTTCGCGCGATTACCAGGAATGAGTTATATTTATCCGCCATGTGGCATAATGTATGTTTTTATTGAATAAAGCTCAGTTGCAAGACTCTCAGAATGATGTAGACGTGAGTGTTATTTCTCCCCTGATCGACATTATACAGTAAAAGTATTCAATTGCCCGGAGGGCGGTATTACGTAATCACGAATTTACTCGAAATCGAAATACGTTTTAAATCGAATGCAAACAAAATGTTTCCGAATAATCAATATATGAATCATAATGCTAAAAAACGATTTGAACTGCTAATTACAACTGCGGTAACAACATTGGCGAAATTGAATGCACACAATGCACCGGGGGACGGAAGCGGGGACATGCCTCCCCACCCCCCCCCCCCCCCCCCCTATAGGTGGAGGTGATTGTCTCTCCCACTTTTTAAAGGTATAGGCCAGTTTTTGAAACGCCCCCCTCTTAAAAAATGAAATGAAAGTTCTTATTACCAATCATGTGAAAGAATATGTTTTTACTAATACGGGATGATACAAATTTTGCCTGGAAACCGCCCTACTAATTGATATATTTGGTAAATCATCAAATCGTTCCGCTGCGGATAGATATCGCCAAAGCGGAATGAGAATCGCGCATACGCTACTTGCATTATTGACCAGGTGCGTTCGCTATACGGGCTTGTCCCCAGCTTGTCGATACTCCAGTCCAGCGCTAGCGGCGCGGACCAGGTGCGAACGGGCTGTGCATTTATACATTTCACGGGCGGGCCGACATTTCTGCATTTAACGCATCGTTAGGTTTGGATTTTACCACACAAGCCCTTTTTAGATACTTATTCACAATATTGATAAATTATAAATGTTTTCTGTAACTTTCCCAAAACTGTTATTTATCTTTAATATGCATACATTATGAATGTTTGATTCCATAGCTTGAACTACGTATCATATAATATTACTGTTTATTACCTGACTTAGTAATACAGTAAACCTACATGAGCTGCCATGTAATATTTTTGGATATTACATGGCACTGTTACATGGCAATTCAGATGATACAACAGCTGTTAACTTTGCTGTGGGGAAAATCATGGAATGTTCCCCTCGGAATTTTAAATGCTATTTCGTGAAGAAAATTTACTCAATCGCATTTAAAATCCCTTGGGAGTGGAAAATTCCGTGCTTTCCCCTCCAACACCAGTTAACAACTTTATACTATGATATGCACAAATCGCTCCACTACCTCGCAGTTGTGCCCCTCCCCCCATCCGTTCACCCTCGCTACGCGACTGGAAGATGACTTGGGTAGTTGTCCGGGGGGTAGTTGTCCGGGGGGTAGTTGTCGGGGGGTAATTGTCCGGGGGGTAGTTGTCCGGGGGGTAGTTGTCCGGGGGGTAATTGTCCGGGGGGTAGTGTCTTGGGGGGTAGTTGTCTTGGGGGGTAATTGTCTTGGGGGGTAATTTCCTTGGGGGTAGTTGTCTTGGGGGGTAGTTGTCTTGGGGGTAATTGTCTTGGGGGTAATTTCCTTGGGGGGTAATTGTCTCGGGGGGTAATTGTCTTGGGGGGGTAGTTGTCTTGGGGGGTAATTGTCTTGGGGGGTAATTGTCCTAGGGGGGTAATTGTCCGGGTGGTAGTTGTCCGGGGGGTAATTGTCCTAGGGGGGGTAGTTGTCTGGGGGGTAATCGTCCGGGGGGGTGGTTGTCCAGGGGGTAGTAGTCCGGACACGGTTTTTCGGCGCATTTTGTGACATTTCACTTCTGACATTCCCCCGGGGGGGGGGGGGGGGGGGGGGGGGGCCACTCAACTATATTGCTGTACACACGCGGGACCAAAAAAACGCGTAAAAAGGGTACTTTTTGCCGATCATGGCGCGTCACGCGCGTGACGTGTTTAGGGTGTCAAAAAGGCCAAAATCAGAAAGAAAGGGTATGTGTTTGTGGAGTTAAAAAAATACGCGTTTAGGGTATCTTTTTCTTCAAACTTGTTTTTTTGAGAGCAATTGACGTAGACCTTGTTTAGGGGTATGTTTTAGGGGTTATACTTGTTTAGGGGGCAAAATTCTCAAAAAAGCACGCGAAAATACTTGAATAGGGTATAAATTTGACCAATGGATAAAACTTGTTTAGGGTGGGTTTGACAAACCTGTGGTCGCGCGTGTGTACAGCAATATAGTTGAGTGCCCCCCCCCCCCCCCGGGGACATTCCCCCATTCTCAAATATACTGCGCATACCTCGGAATCGTGATGCTTACGAATTTGGTATCATTTTAAAGAGGTATACACACTCTTTCAAGTGATACCAAATATAACCATTATGATTTCATATTAAAGAAAATAGATATAATCGATCAAACTTGAGTTTCCGAACTTTTTTTGAGGGGTTTAGATCACTTAAAAATGGTATAAACATACAAATTACAGGATAGTTATAATTACTGAAAAATGTATTCTTTAGAATTCTAATGAAAAATAACAGTGGGTTGCCAGAATATCACCATTTTTTAACCTAAAAATAACGATCTTCCCCCTGATAACATAATTTTGCATTTGCATTACTTGACATTTTGCTAAGAAATGTATTAAAGGGACAGTCCCTCTTTTACAAAAACGTCTGAACAGTTTCCAGTTGACGGATGGGGATGAATGAAACACACACACACACACAAATCAGATCGAACAGCCCTATAATTTGGATTCTACAAATGAAAAACGAATGCGTCCCTCCATCAGACTATATATCGGTCAATAAAAGAGTTTAACTGATTTAGCATAATATTACAACTATATTGTACTTATTCTTGTAAAGGTATTGTGAAGCCTACATTTGTAAGGGTATGTCACGGGAAAAATCTCAAAAATGAAGAATATGTAATAACATGTAGTCAGTTTAAGCGAGGTTTGGTTATTTTGCCTAGTGTGCGGTCGTGCTATTCTTATTTGTGCGCGGGTCATGTAGCTAGCGCGGATCACGTAGGGGTCACGCATAGCGTTATGGTACTTTGTGGAATCCATGTCACCCTCACTGGGTGAATATACGTATAATGCACAATTAAAATTGGACGACGGTTTATTAGTTTTAGGTCTATAACTCCACGAAAAAGAGATTTCAACTTTCAATCCCTAATTTTTTCAGGCATGCTATTAAATTATAATACAATAAGTGCTAAAACACTTGATTGAAGAGCTAAAGGTAATTCACTTAATTCAACTTTAAACAATAATGTTAAGCCTTCAGCTAAAATATACGAATATGAATGAAACAATTGTTAATTCAAATACAAACAAATGATGAAATTGGCCATGAAACTCTTTAGTGTCCTACATAAGGGGGATTATTGTTCTACCGTAAAAGGATCCAGTAACTTTGTTGACATGTGCAAAAACTTACGAAGAGGTAATAAAATGGGTAGTTCTGTGATGTGATATGTCCTCTGAGGGATGTATGAAAAGGGCATTGTAAATGAGTGTCATGACCAAGAAATGAGCGAGAATGCAAAAAGATATTGCACTGATTTTGTACACAGTTATAATTATCCACTACATATCTTTATAACGAAAGAGAGATTCAGAAAACCAAAACATGTTCCATGCTTATAATACGAATACCATTGAGGCATGTGAGAACCGTTAGAGTTCTAAGTAAATTATGTGGATTTTTACAACGTTATTAGATCACTTTAAGAGGCTTGTACATTACAGTTATTGGATACAATTTAGAGGTTTCTAGAATGTTATATCAAATAGTTTTGTCTAATGTATATGAGATAACATAAGATAAGATAAGATAAATGTTATTGGTCTTCAAACATATACAGTACATGTTATAAAGAAATGTGTCACCCACTGGCAAATGAAAAAGAAGGCAGTAATAACAATACTGAACTTCATTATAATTATAACAATTTCTATGAACATTCAAAAACTGTTGTAGGCATGATTATGCCTTGCATGCCTACACAACACCAAATAATTATACCTATTTGGTTGCATCTGGTCACTGGACTAATGCAACCAAATAGGTATAATTATTTGGTTTTATGTACGCATGCAAGACATGATAATGCCTACAACATGATCTTATTATATTCGCCATTGTTTTGTAATGGTGTAGACGAGCGATGTTCCCAATTCGCTAGACATTTGAATGTATTTCTTGATCATTCAAAGGAAGGTGTAAATGTTTGACGCATGAGATTGGTTTTAAAATAAATGAAATAAACACATACAATAAGCAAATACAATGTTGCATAACTGAACTAATTGTTGATGATTCACTCTCTATATAAGTCCGTTTAGGCAAATGTTTGAATGAAATTATATTCTATCAGGTCATGTCGAAGTTACCTTTTGTATAAGCAACTATAACATGTCAATTTATCAGCTAGGAAATTAAGGTCGGAGTTAAAGCGTAAGAGCACAATTTTGATAATATATTGGATTTTATTTGGGCATAGGTCTAATGATTATTATATCTACAATTATATTCATCAGCAAAGAGTGACAACACTTAATTTAATGAACATTTTTCAGCAAAAAGTAATTTGGAAAAGCCAAAATAGGTGTACTGAACGTCGCGCGTTAATATTACATGAAATTGTCCTAATTGCACTAAACGAGTCGCGTATAATCATGATAATAGGAAGCACGCGGTAACATGAAAGGGATGTGAATGGGAGGGGTGCACGTGAGTATTTGCCCCACAATCACCTACCATGTGTTATTGTCAACATTTCTTAATAGTTTCCCTATTGCCCGGGGGTTCATGTCCCCATGGGCGTACGTGACAATTTGACCCGTGGGGGGGGAGGGGGGGGGGGTTGCCCGTATATCTCCGTCTGTTACCTAAAAATAATTATCTTCCCCCTGAAAATATAGTTCTGCATTTACATAACATAAGAAATGTATTATTGAAAGGTGTTTTCGTTCCAATACGCGTTGACTAGTTTTAACCCCTCGGGGAAACAAAAAGAAAAAAAGAATGACAATGGTTTCGGAAAAATCATCTGCTTATAAATCGTCCATCATTTTGTACCTAAATGCAATGTGCATCGATTTAGGAGAACTGTTATTAGTAAATTGACAATGATTAGACACATGTGATGACAGCCACCCATCTGATCCTGCCACGATACTAAAAACACACAAAGGCGGCCACACACACACACACACACACACACGCACACACACTCACAGACACAGACACACATTCGCACGCATGCATACCCTTATGGAACAAACACAGTGTTACCACAGAATGAAACACACTGTGGAAATACCACAGTGTTGTCACGGTGTGTCAACGCTGTGATTTTGGGACGTGTGGTAAATATGTGTTCTTACCACACTGTGGCAGTACCACAGCGTTGACACACCGTGATAAGAACACATATTTACCACACGTCCCAAAATCACAAAATTTCACGGTGTGGTAATGCAAACCCATATACTGGAATCCATCACATAGTCACCTCAAAAAAAATTTCCACATAGTTACCACACTGTGGTACACACCACACAGTGTAACACACTGTGGTACACACCACACAGTTGGAATTCAGTTGATCACAGTGTGATCACAGTGTGATCACAGTGTGATCACTCACTGTACTCTGACTCCAACTGGTCTACTTGAATTGGATTTCCTAAGTGTAATCTGGCTTCGCCAAGTTAGGAATATTTCCATAATAAACATATTATATATTGCTAATATATATACTACATGTGAGGTATATTAAACAATGGTTATGAAAAAAGTCAACACCAAAACATGTGTTTCCCAAGAAAACATGAGGGGCAAAGTTTTTCTTAATTATTCTTACATAAAACTCTCATAATTATGTGTGTGTGTGTGTGTGTGTGTGTGTGTGTGTGTGTGTGCGTGTGTGTGTGTGTGTGTGTGAGTGTGTGTGTGTGTGTGTGTGTGTGTGTGTGTGTGTGTGTGTGTGTGTGTGCGTGTGCGTGTGTGTGTGTGGGTGTGTGTGTGTGTGTGTGTGTGTGTGTGTGTGTGTGTGTGTGTGTGTGTGTGTGTGTGTATGTGTGTGTGTGTGTATGCGTGTCATGTATATTTGTAGGTGTGTGACGTGTGTATGCGTGTCATGTACATTTGTAGGTGTGTGACGTGTGTATGCGTGTCATGTATATGTATAGGGGTGTGACGTGTGTATGCGTGTCATGTATATTTATAAGGGTGTGACGTGTGTATGTGCATAACTGCCAGTGGGTGAATTGTCTAATTAAGTTCAGTAAAATTCCAGGATGTTTCTTCTATTTGAATTTAAACTATGTAATATGTATTTAGTTATGTATTACCAGGGAGCTGATATTTACTCAATAGTATACAAATTTTGTGTGTGTTCTAGTTTAGTGTATATGGGTATGTGTTTGTGTGTTATGTTTCAATGTGAATATTAAACATTCCAGAAGTTGTCAGCAAAGGCGTCCATGGTAAGAAAGCATTTTTCATTTTGGATCGTATTTATTCTCGCGAAAAATAAGGAGAAGGCCACATATCATTCTCCTAGAGCGACTAAGCGTATATATATACATTGGTCATTTGCAAAGGAAAGTAGACATAAACTGAACAAAATAATTGGTTCTATTTAAAATCTATTTTTTCCATAAATCATGATTCTACATCAGTACATGTACTTTCCAATTTCCTAAATGGTCAACTATATACTGTATATGCGCAGTTAGATCCGATGTTTTTCAAATGTTCATAATGAAAATTACTCTATTATATGTTTCCTGAAAACTACCGTCCATCATTTTAAAATGTTATTCTCATAATAAAAGTATCACTTACTTTGTCTTAAATTATAAACCCATGGTTACTATGATAGGTGAAATCAGCTCACGTTTAATCTTTTGAAAAGCTTGATATTGGCTGTATTTTATTATATACGTTCTGATACTATAAACCATTTGCTCCACTAGCTCCACTATTAAAATGGTCCAAACCATGATGTTTGCTTTATTTTTTAGTCATACTTAAATTTGTAATCATATAATATGTAAACTAATTTGTATGGTTAAATATATAAAACAAAAAGAAATACAATCAAATGTAATATAATTTTATTTGTCTAAATGTTCGTACTCAGATTTGGTAAGTTCGTTTTCGAAAATCTACCGTTCATATCCTAATTTGTAAATATTGTGCGTGTGTGCGTGTGTGTGTGTGTGTGCGAGTGTGTGTGTGTGTGTGTGTGTGTGTGTGTGTGTGTGTGTGTGTGTGTGTGTGCGTGTGTGTGTGTGTGTGTGTGTGTGTGTGTGTGTGTGCGTGTTTGTGTGTATGTGTGTGTGTATGCGTGTCATGTATTATTTTTAGGGGTGTGACGTGTGTATGCGTGTCATGTATATTTATAAGGGTGTGACGTGTGTATGTCTTATTAAGTTCAGTAAAATTCCAGGATGTATCTTCTAGTTGAATTTAAACTATGCAATATGTATTTAGTTATGTATTACCAGGGAGCTGATATTTACTCAATAATATAAAAAGGGTGTTTGTGTTTTAGTTTAGTGTATATGGGTATGTGTTTGTGTGTTACGTTTCAATGTGAATATTAAACATTCTAGAAGTTGGCAGCAAAGACGTCTATTGTAAAAAAATATTTAAAAAAAGCATTCCTCATTTTGGATCGTGAGTATTTATTCTCGCGAAAAATAAGGAGAAGGCCACATATCATTCTCCTAGAGCGACTGAGCGTTTCCCATCGGTTGGCACTCTAGTAGGTATTCTTCTAGAGCGACTCGGCGTTTCTTCACGGTTGTCTTTGGCTCAAAATCTTCCAAAGCCTTAAACGCTTCATCGTTTAACTAATTTAATCAAAGAAGCCTTTGCCATCAAACGTAGAATGGAGGGGTTCAGATTTGCAGCCATCTTAGGTTTGACGGTGTCTTTGCTGCTGGTTACTGGATGTGCAGGATGGACGAACGAACGCTGTAAGTTTATTGCTTGATATGTTTACAGGAGCTCTGCGTTATTAATTGGTATATGAATCATATTTGTTTTCATTTGTATAGAAAAACGTTAGAAGTATCATGAAAGGACACCAGGTGAGTGTTTCACGAAGATCCTATATATAAGATGAACCTAACTCTAAGTTGGACTTAACAATAATGAAAAGCCGTAAGTTTGTTTGAAATGTTTGTGTAAAAGTCCTTTTAAAAGGCATACAATTTTGATTCAAATCATTAATATTTTCTGTTATCAAGGAGATTTCATGTTCTTCATGTAAAATTTATGAGAAGTATAAAATACATGCATTTTTTATTTCAAAATAGTTTATTCCAAGGCTACAAACATGACAAATAGCTTAGCATAATTTTAAGTCCAACTTAGAGTTAGGTTTAACTTAGGATCTTTGTGAAACACCTTCCAGATTTGTTTGTATATTTAAATTATCGAATCCATCTTAATCGATTGATTGCATTGCAAGTAGTCGAACTCATTCACTATTTCAGTATGATTGATTATGTTATATTATACTGGCCACAAATTATTTTTTTAATTCCATGGGAGATTATAGAAAAGATATCAACTATCATTTAAATGATAAAACATTTATTATAACAATGAAAATTAAGTTTTAATTCATACATTGAACAATATGTGATTGATATAATGATGTGATTATGCACTCACTTTGTACACGGTTTTCGCGGTCCATTGGATAATTTAACATCTGAACGCTTAAATCGTAAATATCTTTTTAAAGGTTCCCTGAAATCCAAATGCAAGGTGCCTTCAACTATTGTGCATTAGTGTATACATCGACTATTTGTTAACTATTTCACCTACATATGTTTTGTATATTTTTTAACATTTTAGCAATTATTTTCTTCAGTTTGCCTTGGCCCATCTCTAAAAATTAACTCTCCAGAGTAACCGGAGATGAACAAAAGACATACTTACAAAAGAACCTGCTCACATTAACATGCACCGCAAAAGCTTATAGATGCCTTTTTTGTCCTTATCATGGTTGAGCTTATCTGACATAGCAACTGCTATTGAAAGTTTAAGTGTGTCAGTTAGAATAGCATTCAAACATCTGCCAATCAATACTCACTGAAAAGATGAACAAGACAGGGTGGAAAGCAACTTCTCCCAATGCTCACAATAGCGTCACATGTTTGAATATTCTAACTGACACACTTTCAATTTCAATAGCAGTTGCTATGTCAGATAAGCTCAACCATGATAAGGACAAGAAAGGCATTGATAAGCTTTTGTATGGAAACATGCAGTGCATGTTATTGTGAGCATGTTCTTTTGTAAGTATGTCTTTTGTTCATCTCCGGTTAGTTGACCAGTGATTGATTGATGATGTCACAAGGGGTTTTTACTCTGGAGAGTTTTATTTAGAGATGGCCTTGGAAAACTGAAGAAAATAATTGCTAACAATTTTGTTTAAAAATATACAAAACATATGTAGGTGAAATAGTTAAAAATAGTTGATTTATATACTAATACACAATATTTGAAGGCAACTTGCATATGGATTTCAGGGAACCTTTAACGAAAGGGAAATTTGAAAAACCGAAACAGGTCCAATGCTTTTTATTGTTAATACAAATACAACAAGATATGAGGAAACCGCTAAAAATCCAATTGGATTTTGAGGATTTGGACAATCTTACTTTAAAGTCACTTTAATGTGATCTAGTAACATAGTCCAAATCAACACAAATTACTTAGAAATCTAGTGGTTCTCTCATACATGGTTATATTTTTATTACAAAATAAAAGCATAGAACAGGTTTTTTTCGACTTTCCTTTTCGTTACAAAGATATTTACGATTGAAGTGTTCCGATTTTTAACTTTCAACTGAAAAGTTATGACTGTGTACAAAGTCAGTGCAATGAGTCGGAGATACTAGTAATCAATTTGCATTTTCGCCATTTAACATGTATTTAATGTGAAATGTTCAAACATTACTTAGTGGACAATCATATCAGATCACAAAACTACACATTGAATTTCATCCACCAATTAAATTGGTGAAAAAAGTGAAAATTTTTCACTTTTTGCACATGTTAGCAAAGTTACTAGATACATTTAAGGGAGTATCTACAATTTATAAATCATCTTAACAGTCTGAAGTAGAAGGATGAGGATTAATCATTATAATACCCATGTCAAATTTCAGATCGAACAAAGCTGTAATTTGGATTCTATACGAACAAAAACGAATATTAAAAAAGGAAGAAATCATCTCTCCAACGAACTCAATTTCGGCCAATAAATTTGTTTAAATGATTCAGCATAATATTACAACAATGTTGACCTAAAGTTATTGTATATACAACATTTGTATCATGTTTTCCGTTCCACGAAAAAAAAAGTCTCTAAAATCAAGAATGAACTTAGGAATTTAGGTGGGGTTGAGTGACATATCATTTGACCATTGGAGTAAGGCATGACTAGATCATATATGGGTGACATATAATGGCTTCTAACCCTCACGGATATTGACAGGGTCTCAAGGACGGACAACCCGTCCCAAGAGCTTTCTAGCAGCTTAGTCAGACATGGGCCCCGTTGCAGAAATAGATACGATCGATTGAAAGTGACAATTAATTGTCAAGTCATGTGTTCTACATGCGCAAATCTGATTGGTTGAAACGCACAAATTTGCTGACTTAAAATCGATTGTATCTCTTTCTGTATCTCTTTCTGCAACGGGGCCTTAGAGCACCTGTCTAGCAAGCTGAAGGTCTCGGTTTAGAATCCCGGGGAAGGCCTATTTTATTTTATGTTCATTTATCAAAATGTTATATATTTTACTTCATTTTGAAAACTCCCACAGCTATGACTGTTAAAGCAACTACTGATGGTAAGTTATGGATATCCACTTCTAGTTATCTGTAATGTTTCGATATTCGATAATACAAATATTAAACGTAATTACATGCGAAAGTTAACTTAATATGTGTGTGTGCACCTATATATAGGGCTAGTATGCGGCATGAACGCAGTGTCATTTCGTCTCAATTTAACTCTCAATGTAAGTGAACATAATATCATGTCAGAGGTAAAAATGTTGCAGGGTCAATATTAGTGGAAATCATGCGGGGAATGAAAAAGATAGACAACAAAGCTTGATTGACGGGTAGTACGAATGATAGATAATGATGATGATGATTATGATGATGATAATGATGATGATGATGATGATGATGATGATGATGATGATGACGACGACGATAATGACGATGATACCCATGATAACGATGATGATGATGATGATGATGATAAAGATGATGATGATGATGATGATGATGATGAAGATGATGATGATGATGATACTGATGATAATAATGCTGATGAAGATGATGATGATGATGATGATGATGATGAAGATTATGATGATGATGATGATGATGATGATGATAATAATATTAATAATAATAATAATAACAACAATGTTTAAGGGAATATTTAGTTTCGGTTTAGAGGGCACTTTGATAAATAATTTTTGTATGAGATTATGAAAATTCAGTGTTTAATTTGAAGAAGCTGATATTCTTACACATTCTTATTGTTTACATTAGACTATTAGAGGACACATTTTATGTCATATCTTCATTATAATCAAAGTATTATCTGTTTATCTGTTTCATGACAAACCATGTAAATTGTTAAATTAAAGAGACTGCGTTCTTAGTGATTCATGATGTATTTTCAACATGTTTAATCGCAAATATTTTGAATTGGTTAGAAAAAAAAACATAAATTCTTGCATATTTACCCTTTATTCATGTTGATCAGAGGGTGAAGAGATATCGGTTGTGAGTACAGGAGGTGCTCAGACTACAAAGATTGTATCCACCAGCTTCTCGCCCTCCGAGACATCAGTCAACTCAACTGCAACTACTCTTTCAACAACAGGTAATGTCAGCACTCTTCATTTTGGTCCATCATCATGTTAAAGGGGACCACCAGGCAAAGAACAACACATACTTATATGTTTTGGTACCGTTTTGTGATATCAAATAGATACCTAACATTTTGCAAAGGGTTGTGTAATTCATAAACAAAGCAATTGATTTTCAACACTTACGGAACCACTACTATTTCCTGGTTCCATACGGGCCAACATTTGCGAGTGCGCTGATGCTATTCACGCGTACGTCGGCGATTCGTTCGCTCTGCACACATTCGCACACTCTACACACGTTCGCTCTGCACGCAGTCTTCGCAATTCAGACCGTATGAACGCATGCTTTAGAATGGTGATGCGTTTTTCAATTATATATTTTTTCTGGAAACATATTTTTGTGAACTAATTGATGGAATAGAATACTAAAGATGTTACCTTTCATTTATAAGAATATTATTTTTGGGTGGTGGTACCCTTTAAATGAACTACAGCGTCTAGATGGCCTAATTATAATATCACTGCCCGTTATAGCATCAGACAACTGTGCCCATTCTTTTGTGTCACAGCTGAATGCACACTAATTATGGCGCGCGTATAACCGCTATAACGGGCGGTAAGTGCGAATTATCGGGCACTGACTTGGTAAAAACTGACAAAAATGGGAACCTGACATGGTGTTACTCACAGCGCCCTAAAACAAAAACAACTCAACCAAAATAACTGTTCTTGGTATCGTTTTTTATTGGAAAAGACACCCTATCCGATGGACATAATAATGTTATTACTTTCATTTGAGAAGTGCCCCGTTCCGTTTTTTTTGGGGGGGGAGGGGGGGCACCCTGTATTACATGTTCATGTAATATATTTGATTCCTACTCCTGTGTGTGGTTCAGACGGTTATATTTCACTCATCTGCGATATGCTACTCTTTTTCTTCCACTTTTATAGGGGGATGGATTTGTGTCATATACATAGAGATATTTGGAATAGGCCAAGTCACGGATCCCAACGGTTGCACGAACAACGATCCGATCATCTACACCGAATGCAATGGGTCAACCTGCTGTGTGGAGACATTAGTGACCGTGCTCGTAGACTTCACATGCCCCAACGGTACTGTCATAACATATTCATACACAGTGATCACCGCATGTAGCTGTTAATCAGTAAATTCGAGAGAAAAGTAACGCCTTTATCGTGTTATGATCACTTTAAACAACGGAAAACGACCCAGTATCCAAAATTGCACATTCGGTCCGTGTTCGTTGGGTTATGGAATTCGGACAAACGAGATTCAGATTTATTTCCAAATATTTAACAAATTGTCAAAGAAACAATAAACAATTATTCAAAATACTTTGTATACATCCAATGCAGTAAATAATCTTGTCCGTTTTGTTTTGTTAACATATGAGAGAATTGTTTTTTGGAATATACTATTGTAATTGGAATGATTATCAAAGAAAGGGTTAAAAATAATCATGAATGCATACATTTACGTAGTATTACGTAAAGCATTAAAAAACATATACTTGACAAAAGCGAAACAACACATTGCAAGAAATTTCCAAATAAGGGTAGAAGGGAATGAGAGCGATACCGTTTGTTAGGGAAATTATCACTCTGTAATTACTGATGGTATAATAGAACACTGCCAATTTCGTTTAAATTACTCAATAACATTTCTTCAGCAGATTGCCTTAATTATTTTAGGTGAAATTTCCTTCTTTTTTTTTTAATTAAGTCATTACAACTTAGACGTATTACGTATTCCAAAATAATTGAAATTGAGTAAATAAAATGGGAAGTTTATGGGGAAAAAAATAAGTAAATTGGGACAAATGTGTCAAAATTTTGTAGCGAATTACTGTTTTTATTTAGGAAGGTTTCCACTTATTCCGAATGCAGTTTTCTTTATTCCCAAACCTAGGATCCGCTAGTTTATTATTCGCTCTTCCTATACCGTAAACATGCATGATTGACCTATAAAATGGCGTGTCATTTGATGAAAACTTGAATGGTTAATTAGTTTCGTAAAAGAACAACTAGAGAACAGTGAAATAACTTTAAAAGCTTTGATTTCCAGAAAACGATGATTCCACTGATTATTTATCGCAAGTTTTAATTCAAGTTATAATCATAAAGGCGGTAATTTAAACAAAAATCTTATTATTAGTTTAAAATGTTAAATGGTTCATATCTTTCAAATCTGTTTCATGAATATTCATGAAGTTAAAAAAAATGTACGCTTTTCTTATGTTAGTGTAACTCCCTTTGTTCAGTGGGGTCATTTCAGTAAAAATTAGGTAATTATTTGTATTTGTATTTATTGAGTTGTTATTTTTAAATTTGAAGAACTTTAAATCAGTGAGTAGACAGGACAAAAATGTTTTTAAGTTTAGATTTTTTGGTAAAAAATAAATACTAATAATTACTAACTGAATGAATATTTTTACAGCGAAGAGTATAAATAAACAAAACAAGTAAAGCGTTATAATCTATATTTAAACTGCATAACATTATTTTGTACATGCTCATAAACAAATACTTTGTATGTCAAATTTTAATAGTGAAAACAAACAATAAATACTTAGTATCTCATTATAACATATGTTCGTATTTAAACTGATCAATCAAATATTTTTCAACTAAACATTAAATAACGTAGACACATAAGATGTTTGTGATCAATATATTCCTACGAGAAAATAAAAGTTTCTGTTAGAGTCTGAACTTGACCCAATTTAGACTAAATATTATCATGAACAAGGACATCCACATAAGATAACGTAATTCCCTTCACTCGTTTGAAATTACATGTGAGAAGGGAAACACTGAAGAGTTTTTTAAGAGGCGGGGATTAGCAATATGGAAAAGTAATCAATTGCTATACTAAACATATTGAGCTCAAATAGTTTATAAATATTGTTGTGAATATCAATACAGATAAACATAAGTCAACATGCATTTGCATGGCACGGAACCTTTAATAACCTACTTTATTTATAAAAACATGTTTCACTGCCCCATTGGCCGATTGTTAACACCACAAGCTTGATCTATTTGGGGGGTCAAAACTTTATGTCATTCCCCCCCCCCCCTCCTCCCCCTCCTCTCCCCCACCCCCCCCCCCCCCCAATTTCCTTCCGAGGGCAACTGCAACCTGTCCCTCAACTCCCACTCACTTGAAAATATTTGTGATTTATATTTACTAATCCGAATACATTTCAAGAATGTTAAACGATTTGAAAATCAAAATTAATCATTTGTTTCATTTGTTTTGTGTATGTGAAACTGGTTCCTGGTGCACTGTGTATCAATGCTATGTGGATTAACCACGCAAATAATTTGGTTCTGGACTTCTCTCCCCCCCCCCCCCCCCCCCCCCCCCCTCAAAAAAAAAAAAAAGATGATAATAATGATAAATACATAAATAAGTAAAATAAATATATATATTCATATATATGCATCAATGAATTTATCATACAGAATTTACACATTATACTCAGTGGACATATCAGCTACAGTCATGGCACTTACTATTTATATAATTATAATCCGTAGTAATAACGGGTGCGGTTCGTTATTCCGAAGGTTCGTTATTCCGAAGGTCCGTTATTCCGAAGGTTCGTTATTCCGAAGGTTCGTTATTCCGAAGGTTCCCTATTCCTAAAATGAAATCGGGTTCGTTATTCCGAAGGTTCGTTATTCCGAAGGTCCGTTATTCCGAGGGTTCGTTATTCCGAAGGTTCGCTATTCCTAAAATGAAATCGGGTTCGTTAATCCGAAAATGAATTTGGGTTTGTTATAATGCTATAATTTCATATAAAGAGATAAAATAAACTTAAATGTTTGATTGGTCTGGCCAATGGAGGGAAAGGGGGAGGGGTATGCTTAATGCAGGCTGTATATTAAATAAACAAAACACAAACTATAGTATTATAACAAGCCCGATTAAATTTTCGGAATAACGAACCCGATTTTATTTTCGGATCAACGAACCTTCGGAATAACGAACCTTCGGAATAACGAACCTTCGGAATAACGAACCCGATTTTATTTTCGGATCAACGAACCTTCGGAATAACGAACCTTCGGAATAACGAACCTTCGGAATAACGAACCTTCGGAATAAAGAACCTTCGGAATAACGAACCTTCGGAATAACGAACCTTCGGAATAACGAACCTTCGGAATAACTGAACCTTCGGAATAACGGACTGTAACCGTAATAACAAGAAGCCATAATGTTTTTGAAGCAAATAGGTTGTCATTATAATAAACATCAATAATTTGGGGGCTAACTTGCTTAAAACAAACTGTTCGTTTGAGTAAATATTGGCGTGTATTTTGACCAAATAATTTCTTAATTTAATTCCTTATGTCATTGTAAAGATTGAAGATGATTTTTTTTTATATAAACGTGTTAACATCTTACGTTATGTATTGCATCATAATATTTTAGGCCCTGCATTACATTGACAGTCATGCGACATGTCCTGGGCTTTTTTATTCTATTCGTATGTCATTGGTATGCTATTATGTTATAACGTACGTATTATTTAGAATCTTGGTCCTTTATTGAATTTAAATAAAGATATATAAAATCAAACAAGCAGATTTGATAGAAATACAAATCAGTTTTTCAATATGATTATAAATACCTGCCGATTGCGTGTACATGACAACGTATTATTATCAAATTTGCTATGAATATAGTATATCGCTGGGTGTTCATCGTGTTCAAATGATTTCAATGTATTGTTACCAAATTTACTTTGAAAACCTTATATCGTTGTAATGAATTGATGGATATAACTGTTAAGAATTGAATGACGAATTACAATTTGTTGGTGTATATTTATCAGATTCCTCATTATTAACAAAACTGATTATAACTTGAATTACAATACAAAGTAACCCTCTTCAACAGGAATACAGGTGTTAGTTACATTTACATTGCCTGTTTTCAAAAAGATGCACCTTATTTTGTTTTAAGAGATCGATGAAAAGTTGTATAATATCATAATATTCTCCATAATGTTTAAACTGAAGTGTTGTGACTGTTTTATAAATTGTGTGAACTTCATTGCAAAGTAGTATAATTTCCAATCGAAGCAATGAATCCATACAGGCGAATGTAATTAGGATACAGTCCTATCAAAAAGTCCACAAACTACTATTTAGGGATATTTAAGGACACAAGGGCTTGTGTGGTAAAATCCGAACCTTAGTATCGTTAAATGCAGAAATTTCGGAGGAATTCAAAGCACGCCAGTGAAATTTTCCTTAAATTTACCGCCCGTTCGCACCTGTCCGCGCCGCTAGCGCTAGGCTGGAGATATCGACAAACCCGCATACAAAGACGCTTAATTCTACAGTCTTTGGTGCTAGCTTAATCTTTTGCACGCAGCGTATCGCGCTTGAATTGATCGTTGTCACAGATCTTTTTATTTCGAACCTTTTAATGCTCAATTAGTCAATTCCAAAGCAGTTTGTGTCCAAATCTTTACGTTAACATATAAGTTATGATATATAATTCCACGTGGTAGGTAACGAAAGCATTTTTTTTTTTTTTTTTTTTGTGTGTGGGCCCGTTTCCCAATACTGCTATTTGGCTTTAAAGTACAATAATTATACGGTGATTCGAAAATACTTTTGCAAGAATTAACATTAATTATCTACCTATGCCATCATTTCTTTCAAAGTTCAATATTAATTATATATATCGGTGCGAGAATCTTTATCTTTGTTTTATGTATCATTAAACTAGTTTAGAAGCAGCGAAATACATTTTTTTTTGTAACTGTTTTATTCATGCGTTTTTCAAAACAATTCATGATCATTAGTGTACATAACATTTCAAGTATTGACGATGAAGAGACGAGTTTTAAAGTGATCCATTAACTTTGTAAAAATAACCAAAATTACTTAGAGCTTTCACATTTCTCTTGTACCTTGTTGTTTGGCTTATGGTAACAGAATAATGATATGGGTTTTGATTTTGTTTAATGTCTCCTTATTTATGGAAATATTTAACATTGAATTTTAAAGCTTTCGACCGTAGTCGAGAGTATCTGAATTCGGATACTCAATCGCTCATAGTATCCGAAATCAGATACATCACGCGAACGATCGGGATAAAATCAGACATTGTTTTTTTGCTGTTTTCACTACTTAAATATTGTTCTATTTTATGAAAATCTCTATATCATTCTCAAAAATACTACAATGAAATTATGATTGAAGTCTCAAAAATTGATTTTGGTAAAAAATATAAAATTAATGGATCACTTTATAAATGACTACAGGGTAAGATCAAACAAATTTTAAAAGCTAAGAGACGACGTTTAATGAGTTGGCGGTGTATAATAATACAAATTGACGCTGTAATTTCGCTCTAAAGGAATAAACGGTCAGGCATGATTGTATTATTTTCGGTAGATTATTCCATGATGAAAGTATTGTGTGTGTGTGTGTGTGTGTGTGTGTGTGTGTGTGTGTGTGTGTGTGTGTGTGTGTGTGTGTGTGTGTGTGTGTGTGTGTGTGTGTGTGTGTGTGTGTGCGTGTGTGTTGGGGCTGTATATTGTATTGTAGTCATAATTAGGGGTAGTTTAGTTTTGGTTTAGAGGGCTCTTCAAGAAACAACTTGTTGTGAGGTAATGTTAAACTAGTGTAACATTTGAAAAAGCACACAAATTTTATGACAGAAATTGATCAAAATCGGTTATAAAACGGCTGAATTATCTAGATATAGACAGCGGAACGCAGTACAATAAAGTTAGTGCCTTGATGAAGAGTTGGTTGGAATAGGATGGCGCACCAGTTAGACTGCCTCCATCCCCTTTCCCAATTTATATATATATATAAACCTAAAGCTAAAGCTTCTAACAGAACGCTAGAATGTGTGGCCCTTCACGAAAGGGTACCCTATTTTCAAATTTCGCAAACATTTTGATAACATTTGTACCTTTTTTTTTTTATTTTCCGCGAACATATTAATAAAATATATACCCT
The DNA here is from genome assembly GCA_037951105.1 of Echinarachnius parma. NCBI lineage: Eukaryota > Metazoa > Echinodermata > Echinoidea > Clypeasteroida > Echinarachniidae > Echinarachnius > Echinarachnius parma. Next base: position 147,129 of record JBAMJV010003559.1, read on the forward strand.
TTTTTCATTTCCGTGATTTTTTGTTTCGCAAACACATGCAAAATTGACCCCTTTTACGCAAAATTGCGAACGATCATGCGTTTGATACACGGCCAATGTGAAGTGATACTACCGGGCTGCCATTTTGTAGTCTACTTTACTTGTATATCTTTTCATTAAAGGGATCTAGAACTGTAACTTTGTCTGTAAATTATTAATATAGTATGAAACATGTTTTGTTTTTTTGAAAATTTCGCTTCTTTGTTGACATATTAATGATGCATGTATCGTATGTGTTTAAACATGAGGATTATTCCAACTGTGTAAAAACCAATGTCAATAAGTCAGCAAAAAGCTTTGTGCATTTTCAATCATTATATTTGGCCATCTCATGTATCACGAAACCTTCACACATTACTCAGAATATATAAGTTTATAGTGTTATGTGTATATATTATCAGACATAAATTATATGAATACTATAGTTATACACATTTTATCAAACTTTTGTCCGTTTGAACATGTGGCAACGTAGATACCATGTGTCATTTAATATAACGACACAGTTAAATGAATTGTCAAGCTAATTATGTACAATTTATGTAATTAATATTTGGGGGCAAACTCTCTCCCCCTTAAAAAGATTAATAATTAAATAGACAAGTTCTGATATAAATAGTTTCCTGCGGATGACATGCCAGAGTAGGGCGTCGATCACGGGGGGATGGGGGAGATATATCCCCCCAATATTTGAGGTGGGGGGGATGGCCTGTATTATCTCCCCCCCCCCCCCCCCAATATTTGGGAGGGTAAAAAAAAAAAAAAGTATACTGGCGCATGTAATTGTGGAAGAGGCTACCAAATTGGACTAATGTACACCGTTTTCTTTATATTTAGGTACTATTGTTTGTGTTATGATATATGTGCCTGTCATGGGCGTCGATACTTACGTAATACCTATTCATCAGGGGGGATGAATGAATAGATCATCCCCCCCCCCCCTGATGAATGGGTATCAATTACGGATCGACGCCCATGGTGCCTGTGTATTTTGTCTGAAGTGAGATTAATCAATATAATACATGAATGCCTAAACATTACAGACTAATCAGTGGCGTAGCGACCAGGGGGCTGTCGGCACGTGCCCCTAATAATAATATTAAAACAAAAACAAACGGGGATATCAAAAAATATAAGGAGAATTACATAACGTGTGCCCCTAATAATTGTGTCTGCCACCGCCCCCAATCAGTCCAACCACATGTGATGTGCATAGAAAAACGCCATCATTGTGTCCAGACCCACACAGCATCCGTATCGTCATTGGGTCAACCCCCCCCCCCCCCCCCTTAGCAAAATAGCCCCAAAAAAAATCGCCTCGCCGCTACGCGGCTCGTGGCCGATGCTCCGCATCGTCATTGGGTCAAACTCCCCCCCACCTTAGCAAAATAGCCAAAAAAAATCGCCTCCCCGCTACGCGGCTCGTGGACGATGCTCCGAATCGTCATTGGGTCAAACCCCCCCTTAGCAAAATAGCCCAAAAAAAATCGCCTCGCCGCTTCGCGGCTCGTGTACGATGCTCCGCATCGTCATTGGGTCAAAAAAATCGCCTCGCCGCTTCGCGGCTCGTGGACGATGCTCTGCATCGTCATTGGGTCAACCCCCCCCCCTTACCAAAAAGCTAGATCCGCCCCTGCCCCCCTCGGTCGCTTCGCTCCCTCGCAATGACTGATCATCCCCCCCCCCAACCATGAGAAGAAATCGACGCCCTTGTGCCAGACACGAATGTATGTATATAACCCAACAAACTGCACGTTGAACTATTGTATAACTTTATAATTGTCTTAATAATATGAAGAATCATTGTGACTGCTTTATAAGTTTTGTGAACTGTATAACGATAGCTAATTCAATTTAATTTGGCAATTTGAACTATGAATCCATACAGGCGGGTGTGAGTAGGCCTATGCTATTTGTAGAAAAATGTCCTCAAAATGTCTAACTGTTAATTATGAATACCCACATTTAAGTGGATGACAAAGTAAATAGCCGTTCTGTATCATTAAGTTCCACTCACCGCATAATAATTCAAACATGCTTAAGGGGGGACATACAGTGTAATAGCCATTTTTTTTTTTTTTTTGGATGTCAAATTGATCAGTAATATTATCTGTTGAATGTTCTGTACAAATTTGAGTAAAAAATAATGCCTACAAGTACTCCAAAATCCAGTTCAAAGTCACATTTATCTCATATTCTAATGACCTTTTTGTACAGTAAAGTATAGCATATTAGAGTACTAATTAAAACAGTAATCTCCTTTTAATTGTATTAATTGATGTATATTCAGATGTTTTGCTGCATATATTATCTTCCATTAATGAACTAAATTAATTAATTTTTAAAAAAATTGTCAAAATTGCCACATTGGGTGTTGTTTACCATTCGGAACGTATTTGACGCGATTCAAAGTGTAATTCTTTTTATTTTCTTTGTTTTTCTTTGTTTTCTCAAAATGGGGATTTTAGGTGAATGGGCGTGATGATTTTTGTAATTGAGAGAGAATTGCATGATGAATTGTCTTGAAATTTGGTGTGCTGCCTTGTGAATGTGTATTCTATAACTTGTATGGTTTTGTTTTTGACAAAAATGTTTAAACTTTGAAAAATTAGTCCATGAATATATAATTAGCTAAGCCGAAATTTGATTGGCCAATAAAAAAATCATTAAAAACAAAATATATATATTTATAAAAAAAATAAACCATAGAAAGTAATTGTATTGAGCCCCAGAATATGGCAAGTTTGAAGGAAATTGAATGGTTACTTTGAACAGGAGAACCATAATCGTTTTTTCTTATGTTTTTCTTTGTATGCAAATTAGCTGTGGGTGTCATATTACATATTTTTGAAAAAAGACTTCTCGTTGCATATATAATCAATACATGACATTGCATTTACACTGAAATTCAACAGGAAGCCAAAAAACAACATTTAGTGATTATTTTTTATAGACTGTATGTCCCCCCTTAATGCTTTATTGGCAGTAGAAAGGAAAATTGGTTTCGTAGTTTGGCAATTAAAAAAAGAATGTGTATGCAGTAAAGAATTCATCTGACATTGCATGTTCACCAAAATAATGTATAAATGTTGCATTTGAAGCACAAAAATTATACTGTAATTTGAAAAATGCCTTGAACTTTTTGGAAGATAATGTGCATCGATTATCTATTTAGGACATTAACGGGATGCCTGTAAAGTGTATAACTCCACGAAAATTACTTGGAGCTTGCTCGTTTCTCTTCTACCTTGTTGTTTAGCTTATGGTAAGAGAAGAATAAAATAGGGTTAGATTTGTTCAAATAGACGATATCTATCATTCAGCTCAAAAGCGTGAATGAACGGTCATAAACCTCATTAACGTCCGTTGTAAAAGCTGACGCATATTTTTGCTTTTTTAACCAGGAAAGCAGTGTTCTTTTTCAATGAAACTTTCACACATCATTCGGACCGCATCCAAAAAGGCGTCGAAAGGGTATCATTTTCAGCTATACGGCGTCGTCGTTCCTTCAAAGGGGGGGGGGGGGGGGTTCAGCACTCATGAGAATAAACCCCACAACAATTTAGGGTACCTTTTCAGGTGCACAAGTTTTTAGCTATACGGCGTCGTCGACGTTTTCCTTTTTAAAAAGGGTTGGTTTTCAGCACTCATCAGCAAAAAACACAAAAATGGTACCTTTTCAGGTGCACAAGTTTTCGACGCTAGGGTCCATTTCAGAGGTTCGTGGACACGGGTGGGTAGCACTTTTGTATGAGAGTGACCCCCCGGGATTGATATACCGGTATTTCAAAATTAAAAGTCAATTTTAGTATTGTGTTTTTATCTCGGTGTTATATAGAATCTTTCTCCTTGTTGTATATGTTATTAAACAATTTTAGTAGGCAGCTAAACACATCTCTGCAATTAACTCCTTGTTTCCAAATATGTTTGCTTGTATTGTATTTTGTAAAAGTCGTGGTTGAAATTCTCGCTATCCCTCTCAATTACAAAAACAAAATTAAGTTGGTGTCAGCTAGCTGTGATAAACAATCATATTGAACTTCAGCTGGAACCCGGCATGGTAGCCGGCCGTGGCATTAGTCCGGGCAGGGCAATTTTAGAGGGATATATTATTGTTGGTTGCTAACTTCAATTTTCATCGGTTTAGCCACCAAATCTAACCATAGCCACTAAATCTAATCATAGCCACCAAATAAAATAATATAGCCGCCGTGTTCAGGGTTAGTCTTGTTCACAGCCATATTTTGACAATTGAAGTTAGCAACCAAAAATAATAAATCGGTACCTCGGACAAATTATCTGCGCGCGGAATCTGTCCGCCCGGACTAATCCCGCGGCCGAACTATTCCCGCTCGTACACCGGCCATGTATTTCAGCCAGAACCCAGCAACCATAGCCACTGGATAGCCGTCGGACAGTTTATACGCTGACACTGATACAATCAGGGCCCCGTTTTAACTAGTAGGTCAGCAGCCAATCAGCATGGAGCATTGGTGATGTTGCCATGGTAGAAGCAGAAATTGAACACTTACAAAAGTTTTTTGAAACAGGGCCTTGACCAAGTAACATAATTTGTCCATCACATACAAATTATCTTTATTACTTTATATTCTATACTTTATTCCGAATCATGAAACCTCTATTGTTAAAAGGATCTAGTAATATTTACCAAATCTTCAAAACCTACTTGGCCTTCTATAGCGGTTTTCTCATATACCTTCATGTATATATTCGTATTAACAATAGAAGCATGGGACAGGTTTCGTTTTTTCAAATTTCCTTTTCGTTAAAAGGATGTTTACGATTGAGATGTTCGTATTTTACATTATCCTCGTATTTTAAACTATCCACTGGATACTCATAACCGTGTTCAAAGTCAGTGTAATGAGTTAGTAAATATCACTTTGCATTTTTGCTCATTACTCGGCCATATAACATTCATTTTAACGTGAAATTTTCACACATTATTCAGTAGACATTTGATCACAACAACACATTATTGTATCCACCATTCACCATGCACTATTTGCACATGTCAACATTATAGTTACTAAATCTCTTTAATGCATAATGATACTGTCAGTGTTATTTGACCCCAAACAAATATTTTAAGGAGTCCTTGCAAATCAAATTAGCGTGTTATGGAGATCACCATTATCCAATTAGGAAAATACGACACAGTCATATTTTTTCAGTTACTAGTAATATTTATTTTTACATTGCCCAATTACAATCATAATAAATTATAAAGATAGACACAAATGCATTTAATCAGAAATACAATAACTATACAGTTTTAATGTTTAATTCATACTATTTGTAATACATATACAGAGAACAAAAAATACTGATATTGCCTATTTAGAAGGAGAAACAAAAAGGAAGAAGATGAGGGGGTAGTAGTATTAGAAGCACAAAACCCCTTACAAAATGTTACACGCCAGTCATTACCATAGTTATAGTCAAACCTGTCTTAGTGGTCACCTGTCTATGAAAGCCAACCTACTTATAGTGACCACCATAATTTATTGATCCCCTGCAGAGATAAACAACATTATGGAACCTGACTATATATAGAGGTCACCTGTCTAGAGTGGCCACATTTCTTGTTCTTCCTTACACTGGTCATTATACACAGGTCTGAATATAGTTATGTATTAGTTTATGTTTATCTATGTTTTAAGAATATGTAAAACTTGTAAAATCTTAGGTATGGCATCACTTCAAGCTTCTAGCTTATATTGCCGACCTCTGTGTGTTTCTATTTCGATGTTATGACAGTTTATTTCTTTATGTACGAACTTGTTTATTGTGAGACATGCAGGAATAAATAAATAAATAAAATAAATAAATAAATACACTAACTGCGGATATGGCACCTAGCCAACCCCAAACAATGCCACACCTTCTCGAGCAACAAGCATGCTCAAATGCCAATAAACGAGAAGACTCACAAGTCAAGTCTGTGACCAAACATGTAATGAGCAGACGATATAGCCTACATATTTTATTGTTTTGTCAAATTATATATAGGGGACACGCCCCCCCCCCCCCCCCCCCGCATAGCTACGACACTGCGTAGGCCTATATATTTTGTCAATATGTGATAGCGAGAATTTACTATATTTAGCCAGCCGAGAATGTGCAAATTATTTTATAGCAATTTGAAACATTCCTTGTATCCACTATTTAACAAAAAATCCCTTATAGTCAATGGAAAATGGGAGCCAAGGAGGGTTATCAATCCTTTATCAGACCGAAATGTTGAAAAACATAACTTGTTGAATGAGTTATAAATTACGAACAAATTACATGAATGAGGTATTCTTGTTTATATCCAACACCCCGACGTGTAGCTAATAAGACAGGTATATATACCGGTGTGGTCGCGGAAAAGGTCCGGCCGCGGAATAAGACTATAATTAGGCATTGCAATATAGGAAGATTGCTGCTAACTTCAATTTTCGTAGTTTTAGCCACCAAATTGAATCAAAGCCAACAAATATAACCATAGCCACCAAAATATATAACATATAGCCACCATATTTCGGGTTTGGGGTACGGTTAGTTTTGTTCGCAACCATATTTTTGAAAATTGTTAGCAACCAAAAATAATATAATTATTGGCAAGTCGGACAAAATCCGCGCGCGGATCTTGTCCGCCCAAATCTTATTCCGCGGCCGGACTGATTCCGCTACCACACCGGTTGCGACGCGCAGATGACTTGTAATCTAGTAACTCGGAAATAATTTAGGAGAGGGGCGTTAGTGCATTCAAAAAATACATTATAAATTATAACGTATCTTTTTTCTTTTACAGCAAATTTACAGCCGTTTTAACTTATTTCATCTTCAATTTCAAAATAAATCTTTAAAAAGCCTGATGATAATTTCCATTCTAGCACTGGGTGTTTATATAAAGGAACATTTTAACATTACATAGTTTGTTTGATAATGTATTAAATATAATTACAGTATTTCCTTAAATGCGGATGTTTTTCTCAAAATTTCTTTTAACTCGGCGTGAAATTGTTTGCACTGGAAATTCCACAGAATGGAGAAGGAAGCAAAAATTCTTCACTTTCGGTGTCATTTGATACATGTGAGGCAATTAATACAAATTGGGAGGAAGTTGGAAATCAAATTACAGTTATATATGTAGTGGCGTAGCTACGGGGGGGGGGGTACGTGGGGCATGTGACCCCCAAATATTTTGACAAAACAATACAATTTTTAAAAAAACATAAGGGGAATAAATTGGATGTAGATTATCATTCATCCAGTCGAAGTTAATAATATCTTGTTATAAATCAAGACACCGGAAACTTACTATTTGTAAGGCGACGTTTCGCTGGTGAACTATATACCCGGCTTCTTCTGGATACTCCCCAACGTCACCTTATACAATAGTAAGTTTCCAGTTTCTTGATTTTATACCAAAATATTACAAGGGGAAACTCTGCTTAAAGGGATAGTTGAGTATTGGTCAAACTTAACTTTAGTAACCAAAACATGAACCATTACGGTACAAAATAATAGTTATAACTTCACCATGTATACACAATTACAAACACCCCTGTTATCATTCAAAAAGAGCCGTTACAACTCAAGAGGGCGCTTTCTTTAAAAAATAATTGGTTTTAGCCATTTTTCATACAAAATTGTGCATTTAATGTTTTATTAAAATAATGATTCAATAGAGATATCATCAACAACTATTTTAACAAATATTCAGATTTTTTTCAAAGTAGTCTTTAGGCATTTTTTTTTTTTTCTTTCTAAAAAGTCAAAATATCCCCTGGTGAAGAATTTTTGAATAAAAATATGTTTATGCATATTTCAGCCGTTTTTGAACCGATTTTGTTCAAATAAAGTTTATTCTGTCATTAAAATTGTATGTTCTTTCAGATTTGACAATCAGTTTTTCATTATCTCACAAAAAATATTGTGTGAAGTGCCCCCCTATACCAACACTCAACTATCCCTTTAAGAATAAAGAAATATTTAATATGGGGTGTGCCCCCCCCCCCCCCCCCCATCCGCGATCGGTCAGAATATCCTATGTTTCATGTATAACCTTATATAAAAGTACTTAACTGCATGTGTGTATCTCAATGTTACCATCCCAGAATAACCATTAAATTCCACCCATTTATCATTAGGACAATTTGTAAGGAGAATTAATCATTTTACGTTTGTCTAATAAATCAGAGGCATTATAATATACAGAGGTGACCAATACATACGCCGTCCATGATAGGGTCAATCTAGAACTTATCTGACACATGATTTATGTCTCATGAATCAACCCCCCCCCCCCCCCCCCCCTCCCTCCCATGTGTCACTGCTCCCTGATCATATAGTCGTTTTTACTAATCTCCACCCTTTTTGGAGAACGGGTCGGCCTTCTTTCCTCCCTGCATACACTGCTGAACCTTATTCCAGTAGCCCAGAGTATTGGGGTTCTTAAAGCCGTTGGGGCCGCCATTGTGGATCCGTGCGAAGTCCTCGCAAGTCGGCGAGTGTCCCAGGCGGCTGGAGATGGCGTATCGCGCCATATAGCCCTGGACCGCATCGCGGCTGCACTGCATGGTGGCCGTGCATGCCTTCCAAGCTAGTGGGGAATAGAGTTAAAATTATAAAGAACAGAACAATTAATCAATTAGTACCACAAATTGGTGAAAAGGCCAAGCTACGGAAGCGGGAGAACTACTATTATAAATCTACAATTCTAAACATTATGTTGATATTGGTATCATGTTAAAGGGGTAGTACAGTTTTGGTAAGGCTGAACTTTAGTAACCAAAACCTGCACAGTAACTCGAAAGGTATACAAAATTACAAACGACTAAGTAAAATGCCTGTTATCATTCAAAAAGAGCCATTAAAACACAAGAGAGCGCTCTCTAAAAAGGCGTTGGTTTCAACCATTTTTCATACAAAATTATGCATGTGATGTTTTGTTGAAATAATGATTAAATAAAGAGATCGTCAACAACTATTTAAAAACCGCTTTTGAAAATTTTTGAAAATGTGTAAGCATTTTTTTTTTTTTTTTTTTCCAATCATCGAATAAATTTGGGGCCCAAATGTATTATGATCGGATATATTTATTGATATTTCAGCCATTTCTGAACCGATTTTGACCAAATAAAGTTTATTCTGCCATTGAAATTGCATGTTCTTTTAAAATTCGACACTCAGTTTTTCATTACCTCACAACAAAATTGTGTTGTGCAGCACCTTCTCTACCATAACTGAACTACCCCTTTAAAGCTTGGGAAATTGACTTAAAAATGATATATCAAACATTTTGATCGCTTTACGGTTCACCGAACGCGATCTTATTATCCAAAGTCATGCAAAAACTACCCGTGTCCAAGTTTGCCGTTGTCTTGTTCCATCATGAATGTATGCGTCTGTTTGTCGTTTTTTCAAAAGAACATTTCAAGAATATCCTTTGGTGAATCAAAACAAATTACCAGCTGGTTGTCAGTGTTTTCATGTTCATCAAGGTGGAAGGGGACCCCCCCCCCCCCCCCCACCCTCCTCCCATCAGCGACTCCACTGTTTGGAGGCAGGGGGCCCTGAATAGGACATGTTTAGGATGAAGTTATCTTTGAAAATCAAACAACAGATGCAACCATTCACAATACGGCAAACCTGGACACGAGTAGTGTTTGCATGACTTTGGATAATTAGGTCGCGTTCGGTGTGAAGCGTGAAATGATCACAGTGTATGATATACCATTTTAAACGCAATTTCTCAAGCTTTAACATGATACCAATATCAACATATTTATGTTTAGAATTGTGGATGTATAAGCTATTAAAGTCAGGTTTCGTTTATTTTTACTCACACTGTATAGTATGGACCTTCAGTAAGGGTACAAATTTGCACCCTAAAATTTGTTTTAAAAGTAAAGCAGCAGAGAGTATGAGGTGCATATTAAGGCCGTACATCCCATATGGTGTATAATTGCACCCTAAATGGTGCTGTTAGAGTGATAGTGTTATAACGTTCTAACTTCTAAGGGTGCAAATTTGAACCTTTATTTTTAGTGTGTACAACATGACTAATAGCGCGCTTTGATAAAAGCTTATTCTCTATGCGATATAGTTTAGGTGCTTAGTTTTGTTTCTCGAGATACCATTGTTACACAAACATTACACATGAAGCACATGTAAACTGCAACAAGCATTCTACTTTATAGAAAGCATTACTTGTAAAAATACGAACACCAAGTGAGAAACATAAGTATCCAAGATAACTCATACTACGTGTGCACCCAAATTATTGGGGCACTCTTTATTTATATCTTCATTTTTTCACAGATTTCCCCTTATATTATGTTTTTTGATAAAATTATTGGGGTTCACGCCCCCACCCCCAACCCATGGCCCCCGTAGCTACGCCGCTAACCATGCCATAAGCGAGCCTCCCTTCAGCTGGGCGTCGTTCCTGCAGCCTTCCTTGACCGGGAACGGACCACATGACAAGGAGCCGACGTCCATGTAACACACCGGGTTTGGCACGGTCCGGCATCTTACATAAGCGGGCCTTATTATCATTGTTAGTATGCCTCATGATGTTATTTTGTTGTTGCCATATTACTGCGGCCACAGCCCCCTCGCCCATGCCCCCCCCCCCCCCCCCGTGCCCCCTCAGCGACGGTAATGCTTACATCCCATGAGCGAGCCTCCCTTCTGCGTGGCGTCCATCCAGTAGCCCTCCTTGATCGAGAACGGTCCACAGGACAAGGAGCCGACGTCCATGTAACACACCGGGTTCGGCATTTTACAGTTGGACTCTACGATGCAGATGCACTGCAGACAATCGGCCGGTACAGGACCTGCGACGTCTGCCGAAGCTGTAGTTTGGAAGAATATTTGTTGACAAAAATAATTATGGTATTTATTCAAGATATATTATTCCAGGGTACTTCCATTCAGGTCCATGCACCTATACACACGTGAACGTGCTGCACAAGAGAGCCTCGCAAGAAAGATGAGCTGTCTAGATGTTTAACTATCCACTGGATAGTCGTAACCGTGTACCAAGTCGCTGCAATGAGTAAGTAAAATAATATCACTCCGCATTTGTGCTCATTACTCGGCCATATAACGTATATTTAACTTGAATTTTCACAACAATACATAATAGATAAGATAATATAAATGTATTGGTCTTCAAAAATTATATACGGTACATGTTATAAAGAAATGTGTCATCCACTGGCAAATGGAAAAGAAGGCAATAATAACAATAATGAACTTCATTACAATTATAACCATTTATATAAACATTCAAAAACATTTACTTGTAGGCATGATCATGCATCATGCCTTGCATGCCTACACAACACCAAATAATTATACCTATTTGGTTGCATATATGTCACTACACTAGTGAACTTTATACACCATTATGTAATTAGATTCGTCCAAAAAGTAATTGACTATAAAGTAATAAACTTCACACATTATGTCATTATAAACTTTCATAATCCTAAAATACAGTGTTAAAGAGAAATGGGAAACATGGTGGCATACACATTTTAATTATTATGTGAATACCCAGTGGACATATCAAATAACAACAATATACCTCGCAAAACAAGAAACTGGACACTTGTATAAGACAAAATATTTCATATTCATTTACGATAAAATATATGACATTGTATATCAAAATTAAAGATGAAATTACCCTCTTCAATATTGGCATAGAATCCAGATGAATTCATTCATGCATGACTTGTCACGGTCAATTAACCAAAGCAAGGTCTGTTTTCAAAAATAGCAAAAATGGAACATGCACTCAACCATATAAATGTTGATAAGCATAATCTAAAACGCTATATTCATGAGATGGCATAATTTTGTATTACAAATGTGACCTTGTCTATCTTCATCTCAATAAAAAGTATAAATGAAGACAAATTGTGAACGTTATAGGTTTTATTTTCATCCAAATGTAACAAAATGGGTAATTCCATGGCAAAGGTTTATTAGTCGAAACCACAGTTTGTGCCCTTATTTCGGCATGAAAAATGGTATAAATTCTTTTCAAGAATTCAACCGTAGTCCAAAGATCTTAAAGACCTGATGCCACCCTTGGTCAAACAGTTGGTCAGTATTTAACATGTCATTTCTCTTGGTATATAGTTAAACTTACAGGGGATACATGAAACAGACAAGCTTTATGCCTCAAAGACAGACCAGTATATGTTAATGCTCTCATAACATGGCCCTGTTTTATTGAAAAATGTGTATTTTCAGAGTTTGTTCATAACAATAAAGTTAAATAATGTCATAATTGACTTGCCCCGCACATCTTGAAACGCTTAATATCATTTGTCCTCCATTGTTTTTGCTATTTTGTAATACAGACCTTGCTATTGTTAATAGACCATGGCATTTCATGCATGAACGATTACACATTTAACTTATACCCTGCATTAAGAGGACTAAATTTTCTTTAATTTGATATATGATAATGTACACTTTATCGTACATAATTTATATGAAATATTTCAAGTTATATAAGTGTCCAGCTTCTTTTTTTGCGGAGTACACATTGACTCAACCATTCATCCCTTTTTGCACATGACAACAAATTTATACCAGATCCCTTTAAGATTTATAAAAACTTGCTTGTAAAAGCATGGAACATGTTTGGGCTTTCTTAACTTTTCTTTCATTTTAACTTAAGGGCATTTAATTTAGTGATTAACGTATTCGTATTTTAAAGCCTCCCAGGGATATTTTCAACTGTGTATATAAAGTTAGTGCAATGATTTATTGATTATATTTTTTACACAAATTTCACGGGACAAACACATTAGATTACAGTACGTACGTATTACACAGTTTATAAACCCTTCGTCAGTCCTTGCACATGTTAGCTATATTATAATTGTGATTCAAAATATATAATAGGCAAATTAAATGTCAAACAAAACTTACAGTTTGTCTTGGTCGCCATTTCCGCAGAACCGTGGACGAAAAGCAATGTTGCTGTATAGAATAAAATTATTGCAAATCGAGACCCTTCCATTGAATAGAGCGTCCTAAAACTGTCTTATTTTTAATATACTTTTAAAAGAACTATTGCTATTTCAAATTATGTTCTATCGAGACAGATCTTGGAGAATCAAGTAGAAACAGTCCAGTCACCATGAAAGCTAAAATATTATGTGCACTTCCTCGTACAGTTTTCGAACAAATAAGTGCATTATTATATACAATCAGTGGCGTAGCTATCGAGGATGGAGTGGGGGCACGTTACCCCAAATGATTTAACAGAAACAACAGAAAACATAAAGATTTAAATTATTTGAAAGTAAAGACGTATATATTTGCCCACAAAATTAACATGCCCCCCCCCCCCCCCCCCAAAAAAAAAAAAAAAAAAATCAGTAGGAACACGCTACGCCACTGAATAGGTTGTAGGTTACTAATTGTGTACTTATTTCTTTGAGAATTTTATTTTGTTTGCTCTACGCCTACTGTGCATGCTGTGTGTTCTTCACATCAAACGGACAATTCGTCTCGTGATTTCATTGTGCAATACTGTACGTGATTGGGAAATCCCCCTAAAAAAATCCCTCCCAGGGATGTATGTGAATAAGTTTAAATCGCATCATGTTCCTACTACCAATGCTAGTATAATGGGATAGATGCTGTGGCACAGACAGTTATGTAGGGGCATGGGCGTCAATAAAGGTATAATATTGGACCCTCTCTTTTTTCTTTCTTTTTTCTTCTATTATTTTAGTACAGCAAGAGGCAGCATAATAATAATAATAACAATGGTGGTTACTTATACAGGGTGGCCCAAAAAAACGAAACGGACTACTTCCCAAAATAAGTAACAAAATGATTAATGTGTTCATCGGATAAAGGGTGTCTTTTCCAATTAAAAAAACGATACCAAGAACAGTCATTTTGGTCGTGTAATGTTTGTTTTAGGGCGCTGTGAGTGACACCATGTCAGGTTCCCATTTTTTTTAATTTTTACCAAGTCAGTGCCTGATAAATCGCACTTACTGCCCGTCATAGCATCGAACAACGAGCAATACATGCTTAGTGTGCATTCAGCTGTATGCCAAGAGAATGGGCATAGTTGTTCGACAGTGATGGGCAGGAAGTGCGATTTATCAGGCACTGACTTGGTTATTACCCTGGTCATCGCGTATACTGCAATCAATCCAGCACAATAAAGTGCATAATTTTCCACACCCGCCTGGTGAGCATTCCAGCCAGGCAACCTTGTAGGTGCACACTGCAGTATTAAGAAACTCATTCCGGGTACATTTATACACCTGGGTCGAGAGCAGCAAATAAATGTTTTCTTGCTGAAGGATAAACGCGATCGATGGGCATAGTCTCGGTTCGAACTCGGGACCTCATGATTGGAATGCACACGCTCTAGTCTCTACCGCAATCTTGCCACACCACGTTGAGTAGGAAATTGAATAAGTATAAAGGAACGCATACATTTAACTGCCACTGCCAATCGGACTAGCGCAACTGCCCCTGGACTAGCGCACTTACAAAATGTCCACTTGAAAGCGAAAATGTTGTATGATGGATGTATTTCAATTTTCAATGGATGAGCTAGCCCTCGGGTGGGGGGGGGGGGGGCACTCATGTATAATGTAAGACGGGTATGTGCCGCTTAAAAGAACCCCATTTTCACGCATGATCGCAGCTCTAAAGATACCCGATTTTCACAAATTGCCGCTCCATAGACCCCTGGAATGACTTGGCTAGGTATTTGAGTAGCGCCAAGTCCATTATTCTTCTTCTAGTTCGGCTCCTTGGACCACCATTTGAGCCTTTCTGAGGGTTTCCGTACCGTCTTTGGTAGCTCAAAGTCTATGTATTTTGTAGTTTTAGTCTGCTCCTTAGACCCCTTAACTCCCGTTTCAGGGTTTTTGTAGCTCCAAAGACCCTATATTTTGTGCTTGTAGTCAGCTCTTCAGACCCCCATTTCAGAGTTTCGTGCGGCACACCCCCGTCAAAAAAATAATTCGAGTGCCCCCCCACCCCCCCCCCCCCCCCCCCCCCCCCCCGGAGCTAGCCCCACTCCAAATATTATCTTCCCAATCACTGCACTAACTGCGCATGCGTATTGCTTCCGATCCGCAAAAGGGGATTTCCCGAAATTTCCCATCAACCGGCCGTGTGTCACTATATAGCGGCACGTTGTACCACTGACCTCTGCACGTACTGTACTGATATACACGCGGTACCGCCTACGGTACGGTAGCTCACCGCGAATGGATAAACTTCCGTGTTGGATCGATTGGATTGGAGGGAGGCCTGACTTCAAGTGTTCATGAAATCCCTGTTTTAATACTTTAAGTTAATTAATTAACAGTACAAAGTCCACGTCCACGATCATCTCAATTGCATCAACGTAATAAAGCTAGTGTAGCCAGCCAAGCCGTGTCCAGTGACAGTGAGTAAACACCTATATCCTGGAGAAATTTGACTCAAACATTGAAAATCTGAGCTCTCTGACTCTGAAATAATGTGAACTACATGCTACATTATCACTATCAGAGTTTTGGTATACTGTAGTAGTTGCAATGAAGAGCCAATAACATAGAGTCAAATTTCTCAATAGTATTTAGTACTTGGCTTTAGTTTAATAATGAATAACGTGTGTCATTTAAATTGATTGTTGTTTGAAAGTTTATTATAAACACAGTGTGGAAGAGTATAAATAAATACAAATTTATATTGCTATTGGAATTGGCTTCACTTCATTTGATTTAGATCCACAAATCTATCGCTTTCATGGCCTTTTTGACATTATTATTGTCATGTTCACTGTCGGCATTTTAGCTAGAATGCCGACAGTGAACATGACAATAATAATGTCAAAAAGGCCATGAAAGCGATAGATTTGTCGATCTACACTTCATTGAATCAAATGTTTTCTTGTTTTGAACTTGAAGGAAATTTACGATTATTATAAATATTCTTTTTGATGATTGTAATTTAGTTAAAATGTTTATTACTCCCAAATTCTATAAATGTTAATTTTGAATATTGTTAGTGTGATAAATGGTATTGATTGACGACTTGAATATAACAACATTTCATTTTTCAATTTAGTAATTATAAACTCTTTTAAACTTTGTTTTATTCAGAGTCATTTGATGATGAAATATCGTCCTTTACGATTGCATTTTTTAGTTCTTTTATGTAAATTGGTTTCCATATTTATCAAATATTCAAGTTTAGCTTCCTGCCAGTTTAGCTTCCCCAGTGAGCTGCTAAGTATCAAGACTTTTTAATTATTGTACTTTATGAGTAATTTTATGTAAACATTGTCAGTTAAACATTTGTATGAATTGTCTTTAATCGCTGACGAAATTATTCTCATGTTGTCAGCTGCACCTGGTCAGGTAAGGGGAGGAAGGTCTGCGGACTATAGTATAGTTATTAACCCGATCACTACGGGGACCGAGAATTCTCGGTCCCCGGTTGCGCCTACTCATATACGGGAACCGAGATTTCTCGGTTCCGAGCAAGGCCAAGGGCTATATTAATTGCATAAACATACATGTATGCATCTTGTAAGTAGAATATAATTTGGCTGAATACAAAGATTGAACCCTTGGCTACATGTATATCAAGTTTCCCCGACTCTAGTTGCGTGATTATTGTTTTATTACAATTTTATCATGGTAAAACACAAGTCTAATTTCAGGATATTCGTATACAAACCCATACAAGCCAGAATCATAGTTTTCGCATAGAATTTCACTTCGCTGACCCTATACTATGCATATCGATCGCCTCTATTGTGTGAACTACTTGACCAGCGAACTCACGCTAGGTTGAATAGAAGCGAATACAATGCCATGGTCAACCAGATATCGATCGGTTCTTTTGTGCGCGCCCTGTGGGGTAACTCGACCGGTCCGTAAAATAATCTCGTATATAGCTATTGAAGCAGTATATCTATTGCCGTGGTAAAAGGGTTAAGTTAACTTTTTCCATACCTGGGCGACTCACCCAGGTGCAGCTGACAACGAGATTTAGGTGCATGTATGCGATGCGATAGTAATGATCAAAATTATTCTGTAACATACTGTGGTTTTGTATGTAAATATATTTTATGCTGAATAAAATAATAATAATATATAATAACCTGATTATTTAAACTAAAGACTAAATTAAATAGTAATTAAATTAAATAAATACATTAATTATCAGATTATCATTAAATTTGACTGTTTGAACTTTGACTGTTGTTGTTGTTGTTTATAATAAGTCGGAAACAACATACAGTATGCAACATGCGCATGTTATACTTTATACAAAACATAGTTTTTACATTGTTTTTATATTGCAATTCCTGACGGTGATCACCATTGCATTGTATGATCATTTATGATTTACAAATTAGATGTTTGGTGATGGCCCCATATCAAAATAATAGTCAGTATTTGATGCTAGTTACACAATCTGATTTGTAACTAATATTGAATGTGTGAGATCAGGTGATGTTAGAATTAGATTTCTGCTGCTCTAGATTGTGGAAAGAAATGTGAGGGCATTTGAACACAAATGTATACAGAAATTTACAAGTACAATACTGTACTATGCGCTCTACATTGCATTGGCAATGCGCGGATGCCGATAGCTTACTAGTCGAACAAACCATTGAATAGTCCAGTCATTTCAAAATTTTAAGTTACCAACCAACCTGCACCTTTCTGTCATGCTTTCGTTCTTTTCTCCCCCTTAACTTAAAGGGACTTAGTAACATTGTCCAAATCCACAAAATAAAATTGTAATTCTAGCGGTTCCTTTATACCTTGTTGTATTCGTATTAACAATAAAATCATGGGACAGCTTTCGGTTTTTCAAATTTCCCTTTCATTACAAAGATATGTATGATTGAAGTATTTAGATAAGAAAATCTCCGGGCGAGATTTTCATCCCTGTACAAAGTGAATGCAGTGAGTTGGTGAATATCACCCAATATCACTTTGCATTTTCGCTCATTACTTGGCCATACATTGTCCATTTGACCTGAAATTTTCACACAATACCCTGAGGACATATGAGATAACAACAGTATACATTGCATCAACCATTCATCAGTTTTTGCACATCTCAACAAAGTTACTAGATCCCTTTAACAGACATTTTGAAAAATCCAAGCTGTATACTTTGGAGGAGGAAATAATATGGCGGGATTGCCTCCTGCCCCTGCCCTTCGTGATGATACATGAATGCCAATAGCGTACTAGTCAAACAAACCAATCCTTGAATAGTCCAGTCATTTCAAAATTTAAAAGTTACCAACCTGCACCTTTTCTGTCAATCTGTCATGCTGTTGAAATTCTTTTCTTTCCATTAACAGACGTTTTGAAAAATCAAAGCTATATTTGGGGGAGGAATTATGGCAGGATTCCCTCCTGCCCCTGCCTTTCTTGCTGATACATGGATGCTGATAGCTTACTAGTCGAACAAACCCTTGAATAGTCCAGTCATTTTAAAATTTAAAGTTACCAACCTGCACCTTCTCTGTCATGCTGTTGTTCTTTTCTCCCCCTTAACTTAACAGACGTTTTGAAAAATCCAAACTATATACTTTTGAGGAGGAATTAATATGGCGGGATCGCCTCCTCCTGCCCTACTTGCTGACGACGTTACAAAGGACGTACAGATGACGAGTCCTGGGACTGCTTCCATCTCATTGTCGGGGTCTGGATCTGGACTAGCGAGTCTGGGACAGGTGATTGACAGTCAAATAGAACAGCTGGGGAAACTGAAGACAATGGCAATCAGCGAGGAGCAAAACTGGAGAGATCGCGAGACGCTTCTACGGGAAAAAATCGGAGAGCTGGAGCAGAAACTGGCTCAGAGGGATAAAGAGATTGGGAGGTTGAAACAAGCTTCATCAACCTCAGGAACTCAAGAGGTACGTAGCACTTAATGTTTGCTCACAATCAGAGAAAAAATTAAAATATGTTTTCCGGGGGCTACTTTTCAAGCTTATACCTGCATGAAAATAACACTCCAAAAAATGATTTGCATTGAACTCTATGCAAATTTTCCAGGGCTCTTTTATGATTTTCGGGGGCTCTTTTTGGCATTTCAGGGGCAGATTCACCCTGAGTGAGTCCCCGTGTATTAATTGATCTGCATTAACTTTTAAAGCAATAAATAGGTACCGTATTTGCCGGTGTGTAAACCGCACAGGCTGTGTATTAACCGCACCCCCAAATTTGGGTTGTCATTGAAGAGGAAAAAACCTTTTTCTAGATAATAAAACTGTGATGGGAATCATTGCACCATGTAATCAAATTCCATGATTTCCACCTAATTTTTGTAAATTTTAGGTACACAAAAAACAACAACAACAACACTTGTAAGTCAAATTTATACTCTTTTCTGATTGGAGTACAATTCATAACAGAATAGCCTATCAAGCTTTTCACTCCACATAAACTGATAATATAGCCATACGTGGTATTTTCCTGAAATCTGTTTCTCTATCTCTGTATTATTAACCGCTCCTCCCTTTTTGCAAGTTTTTCTGTTTGGAAAAAGGTGCGGTTAATACACCAGCAAATACAATGTATATTTTAAACATATTGCATCAGTCTGCTTTAGCAAATGGTGACAAGTCTTTACCCAAATATTGCTTTCTACAGCTGTAATGGCAAGATGAGAATAAGTGCATCCACGCCAGAGACCAAAAGTATGTATTGTGTCAGCAAGAGAAAAAATTTCCCCGGGTGCCAAAAAGAGCCTTATTAACCCGTACACTACGAGATTCTGAAATCCCCATAGACTTTGCACTTGCAACCCACCCGGTTCCCATAAGCAACAGGTTAATTTAATTAATATTAATTTACCTGATAAAATACATTAGATTTACTAGCAAGACGTTTTGATTGTTGTGTACAAATAATTCATCCTCTATGTTCATTTATAATCAGTGGAGAACAATCTACAGTTACTGTATGGGCAACATGCAATGTGCGTGTTAAATTTTATTGGTCAATATAAAACAAATGGCATGTGGCTATTTGAATGGAAACAATTAAAAACAAAAGTAACTCCTAAAAATAAAATTTAATTTTGTCTCCCGGTAATCAGCTTTTGCAGGAGAGATGTGCTGAGCTTGAGACACGGTGCACAGAGCTACAACATCAGCTGGATGTCGGCAAGAGAGAATCAAATGACACCATTGTCCCTACCCTGAGTCCAACAGAGTGTAATCCTCAGCCTGGTTATTCTAGCCAATCTTCAGACGGAAGTAGCACTGGACATCCACTTTCCAGTGAGGTACGAGGGGGAGTATTTGGAATTAAGAGTGGGAACTTCTTTTTGTAGCAATCAGAGTTAAAACAAAATTATTGATTTAAAGTGGACTTCCATACGATTTCAAGCTTCTAATGATTGAAAGACAGATATTCTATGTCAATAAACACAATTTTGTATGAAAAAAGTATGATTGTGGGTTCTTATAATTGGTTTTGAAATTCTAATGACACAAATTCGCGAGCGAGCTTGTTCTATCCCACAATGCACCAATTTGTGACGTACGACCCTCACTATGCGCCTATCTATGTTTTTACACTGCAGCGAATGTGTTCTTTTGATCAGACCAATACAATGCTCGATCATGAATAGTTTAGTCCACGCTGCGCCACTGACCGTGCCTTTGAGCATTACTGCATTGTTGAGCCGTTTGAAAATACTTGCCTGCCCGATATTGTAACACGTTTGGCTTTCATTGGAATTTGAATAGACACAAAGAGGTTATTGAATTTGCTGGCTCTGCATGACCGGCTATTATGAATGCAGTGATCACAATGCAGTGGCACCGGATTCAAGCCTACTCAAGAAATTGAGCAAAGTGAGGGTGCTACGTAAGGGTCTCATGATTGTGCGCGGTAAATTTAATTATTTCCTCAGAGTTAATGACATTAGAAAAATCTCTTAGAAATCAACCAAAATGAGTCAAATCCTGAAATATTCAAGCACATCCCTAGATTTATTTCCAATATACTGTATTTGTTTAAAAACCGTCCGGAATTCTCCTTTAATGGTATGTTTTAATGCCAATGGAATCGGGTGGCTTATTTGTATTAGACAGAGTAAACAAATATAGGCATATAATATAGGCATGGACGAGTAGTACAATGTTATAAATATCAGTTTCCAAATAGAAACTTGAGCTTTCTTTATGATTTAAACAACCATAAGTTTTTTGTAGGACTGTCTATGCCAACACATACAAAATGATACATAAACAAATGTATTATTTTATTGGAATCATTTACAGAAACATGGTTGTTGATATGTAATAATTGTGATTTTATTATTTCCTTGTTTTGGGGGCCCCAAAAATGTAAAATTCTGGAATTTGGTATCCAAAAGGAGCACTATTAAATATACCTGTTCAATGCATACTTAATTTCTATCTTTACAGTCTGTATGTTTGATATTTCTAAATAAAATGTTAGTGTTTTATATTATCTATCATAGATTTATGTGAGGAGAAAAAAATATGAGTAATTAATTTATCTATTAAATTTGTTATTCCTATAGGAAGATGATGTGTTTACAAACGACCACAGAGAATACCTTGTCCGTGAGATAGACCTAGCGACGTGCAAAAAACTCCTGCGAACACTGAAGGTGCATGGCCCCGACATTGAAAACAACTGGCAAGTGCATGCCCACATCAGTCCGTATGAGTGCTCTGTTCAGGGTTAGTGGAACTTAAATGTATTTTCTTTTATTACCTTTTATTGCTGAGGTGTTGTGACCCGTTGCCTATAGAAATCACGGTGCAGAGTCAAATTATCCAAAAAAACCTCTACAAAAACTTAGCTAGGTATTTTTAAGATTAACATTAAGTTTGATACAAATAGTGATAGAAAAGATAACGATAACATACTCAAACCATTTTTTGGTTGTAAGTTCTAAGGAAGCAGTACACATTGTATTTAAGCAAAACAAGATCTGATTTTATGTTTTTGTTAAATTATATAGTTTATGAAACAGAGATATGTATGCCCTGGCAGTTCAAACAGTCATATATTATATAGCAATGTATTTTTGGATTCTTCCACTCAAACTGCTTTCAACTACAGTTTTAAAATGTGTTGATTATTTCTTTCAATCTTTTATTTATTTCAGTACAGTAGTTATTTATCTCTGCCTATATATAGACAAAGGATCTGCCAGATTCAAAAGCTTGAGGCTACATTGACTTACATTACACTTGCCTTTATAGTAGACAAGCAGCTTTTACATTTATCTAAATATTATTTCAGGTATCCAAATCTGGCAGCAAGCAGAGGGAAGAAAAGCAACTGTCTGGATGATGGTTCGGGCGCTGGTCAAATGTAAAAACCGTCATGTCGCTGAGACATTCTGTGACAGCTTTTCTTACCACACACTGCTTTCAAAATTGGGTAAGAATCATTTTCTTTTGTGATGTGTACAGGGGAATTTCATCCTGCTTGTTAATAGCAAATTTGAAAAATGATAGGAACAATCGGTGAAATCATTCGCTAAAAATCAATCCAGAAGTTTCATGTGCCCATACAATTTGATTTCTAATTGATGATAGCTCCTTTCCAGTGCATAACAACATTATAGCCAGTTAGATTTTATCTGAATCCTGTGAAAGCTGCCGTATCATTTCTCTGATTTTTTCTGGACTTTTATTTATTGCATGAATTATTTCTTGTAGTTCGAACGCTTCAAGTTAATAATGTTGAATTCCGCTTGAAATATGCAGTGTGTCCGAAAACAACCATAATATAGTAATCATAGTTTGCATGTAATTTTCTTTTCTTTTTCCCTGTAATCTTTCAACTGAACCAGATGCTGACATTCGTTCTGAAAGTAAGCAATCTTAAGAGGCCCTTTTTATGTACATACAATAATTAAGTTAAAAAGTAAGAAGCATTGAATGATTTATTTATCAAATATTGAAATTTAACATAACATTTATAACATATAGTTATCATACAAATAATTTGAAGCAACAATGTTTATAATGATGTATTCCATTCTAAAAGATTAAAAAGATTTTTGGGGATTCATAAACAAATGTACCTCATTTGAATTCTCTTGAAAAACTTGTAACAAAAAACTAATATTTCATTCATTATAGGTGCACCTGTAAAGTGTCTAACTCCACAAAAATTACTCTGAGCTTCCACATTTCTCTTCTACCGTGTTAAACAACACGGTAAGAGAAGAATAAAAAAGGGTTAGATCTTTTCAAATGCCCCTTTAGTATGAAGATATCTATCATTGATAATCATTCAGCTCAAGAGTGTCTACAGACGGTCATAAACGTTATAAGCGTCATACTGTAATTAAATGTAGAAGCTAACGCAAATTTTTGCTTTTTTAACCAGGAAAGCAGTGTTCTTTTTCAATGAAACTTTCACACATCATTCATCTTACAATGATTTTGGTATAGGATTGAAGTCTCAAATGTCATTTTGGGCAATGTCTGACACTTTACAGGTGCACCTTTACATTTTTTGTTTTAAATGATATCATATGTTCTGCACATATTCTTTTTTTGGAGGGGTTGGGTGTGGGAGAATTCTGGCATTTCATATTTTGTATCATCAATTCATCTTTCTTTATACATTACTATTAAATATGATTTTAAAAACTACTTTAGCATCCATGTTACACCCCCACATTCTCTGATGTCATCCATCCAATGCCTACTCTGTCTGCATTTTTGTCTGGTTTGTGTTCTTGGTGTCCAATTAGTTATATTATGATTTTAGCTATGAATGCCAAAAGGCCAATAACAAACACACAGGTACACTACTAAGAGCATTATAATTTGGATTATTGGTCAGATTGTAATGACCTCTCTTTGTTTAATTTTGTGTTTTTTTGTGGTTTCAAATATAGGAAGCTCTACATCCTTGTCATCTATGCAGTCTTTCAGTAGGGAAACAAGCGGGGAGGATGCCGTCGACACAGGTGATCCTTTAAATTGTAAGTTTAACAGATTAAAGTTGAATGAAGAAAAAACAGAAGTTCTTGTAATCTCCCAAACTTTAGTCATTACCTTCAAAAGAGGTTAAAGTCTCTGTTTGTAATACCCCAGTTGATGCTTCAAATACAGTCAGATCTTTAGGGGTCGTATTTGATTCATCTTTGTCTATGTCAGAAATCCATTATTACATAGGTTACACTGGCTACCAATTCATAAGAGAATTGTATATAAAATAGCACTGTTTGTTTATAAATGTACTCACAATCTTGCCCCAGGTTATTTACATACATTATTAAGTGTTCCTACACAAGCCAATTATAATCCCCGTTCTAGAGTAGACACATCAATGTTAAAGGGAAAGTTTCCCCATCATCTATTTACCTTTGATTAATTTCTCTACACATTAAAACATATTTTCATGCAAATATGTCCAATGTTTGCCCTCTGAACAAAGGAGGGGCATCATTCAAAGTCAATCGCTGTATGGGCTAATCCCATTCATCGCGTATAGCGTGGAGGTTGCCATTATATTTTTTGAAACCCGGATTTTGAATTGTTCGCGCCGAAATGCTACGTCAAACCCGAACAAACAAGCTCCGCCTCTTTTTGTTAGCTCTCGCAGCTCGCAGGGTTTGTGCACAAACACAAGGCCAAACGTGATCCAACAAAAAGAGTAGTTCGGGTTTGACATCACATCATAGAGCGATCCGAGTTTCATAAACACCAATGGCAGCCTCCATGGTGTTCGCGATGAATGGGATTATCCCGTACAGCGAGTGACTTTGAATGATGCTCATCCCTTGCTCAAAAGGCCAATGTTGGTCGTATTTGCATGAAATTGTGTTTTAACGTTTAGAGAACATAATCAAAGGTGATTATATGTTGGGGAAAATGTCCCTTTAATGGTTCCAAGAACAAATTTAAAGGATGGGGAACATAGTTTTCATTTTGCTGGCCCTACGGTGTGGAATAGTCTGCCAGCAGAATTAAGCTTGTCCCCCACAGTAGATATATTTAAGAGAAATTTAAAAACATATTTATTTTTGTTGTAGATTGGAGAGGTTGTACAGCGCATTGAACAGTTATTAAGTGGAAATGCGCTATATAAGTGTCAATTATTATTAAGTCCTCAACATTTAAATGCATTAAATTTTGATGTGATGTCACTTTATCGTAAATTCAACAAAGGAATAAAGTTATAAAGAAAGCATTCATGAAGACTTATTACATTAAAGATATGCTTGAGTAATAGTTGAGGTTTGTAAATTTGCAAATACACATTCAGCCTGGAATATAAAAAAATTGCTAAAATTCCAGATTACAAGTTAAAAGTTTCATATTTGTGTCTACATATTAGTCAAAGTGGAAAATTCAAGTAAAATTCATGATTTCGCTGGCTCACTACATGTTTAATGCCTCGACCGGCCGCTGCTGAACATGGTTTAACCAGTCAATGAGGACAAGTTCATTTTTTAAATCAGAATTTCACAAGTATGCAAACACTTGGAGGGAAGTAATTCTTATTCAGATGTCCTGACTAAGTTTACTCTCACATGGATTCAAATCTAAGCAAAATGAAACCTCATAACTAAATTTTCAGGAAGAACTAATAAATGATGTGGAATAAAGTCCAGGATATGATGCATATACCGTCAATTCAGGGCATAATATAAACATGAAATGATACATGATGTTACATGACGTGTACATTACAAGTATTAATGTTCAATGCAATAATAGCATGGTATTTCATAACTTATTTTTGAAGTGGGGTTAAAGAAGAAACGGGCGAGAAGTAAATGATCAATATCATGATACTTTATGCCTAGGTTTATGAAACAAATTCATGAAACAAATTGCATGTTCACAAACAATCCTCGCCCCCCCCCCCCCCCCCCATGCATTGTGTTTTCGGATGGAATCAGCGCGCCTGATGAGGATACTGATCAACTGAAGTTTTTTTTTCCCCAGCCCCGCTGACGCCACCAAACTCGCCTCCCGCGTGCCCTTCTAATGCAACCCCCCTGCACATGGTGCTGTGGCCTTACCTGCGGGATCGGAATAACTCCTTTCGGGATTTGAACCATGAACTTGAAGAGCTAGCAGAGCCCTTCAGCCAGGACCAGCTTAACAAATTTATCAAGAGGCTTGAGATGAGCACAGAAGAGCGGGAAACCTTTAAAGCGGTATGAAATATTTTGGAAACACCAATATACATTTTACTTTTCTTTTCCAATGGATGGCCGTAACGATATCCCTATACTTGTATATCATGATAATCAGAAAAATGGTAAAGAAAATTAAAACTATAGTATGTAAAATAAAATCGCTTCCCCTCGATATAGCATTTCAAGATTAAAGATGATGCCAAATGAAAGCTCATCATCATCTTTCAATATCATAAACAATAGCATGCTGACACACCTCCGCTTCATTCCAAATTAGTTGTTGCAATGTCTAGCAAGCATAGGCAAACCATGTGCATTTGAATTGTTTGTGTTTCCTTTTTAGGTTTTTTATTTTATTTGATAGTTTACTTTTTAATGAAACATTTGTTTTTGTGTAAATACATATTACTAGAATGCAGCACTCCGGGGGTGCATAAACCGCCGCCTATACTGAAGTCTATGGCCAAAAATGAAAATTTTACTTTTGTGCAACCTTGACCTTTGACATTTGACATGGAAAAATGTATGGGTTCTATTCTTGAATGACAGGAAGCTTCCATGAAAATTTGGTTTAGGTTTCTGCAAAATTATGCGCAGGAGACAAAGACACAACACAAATGGACAAACAGAATTTTAAAAAACATAACCTCCTGCCACTTCATTTGCGGGGATATTTATTTACAGCAAACACTGATATTCTATAATTTTGTGATTGGCGTAGAATTCTTTGTATTTTCAAACCAGCATTTCTTCCCAGTCTTCATCAAATGGAAGTTGGTGTTCCAGTTTGCGTGAATAAGCAGATATCAAGTTGCCTAGATTACAGGTCAAGGCAGAGGCCTCAACCTTAAAAACCTTTAAAAGATTATTCCTTCAATATTATTTTTCTCCTTTTGCCCGATAGTCTTCTGGAAAATGCAGCTAAACATATGATATTTGAGTATGGTTAGAGATCAAGTTGTTATTAAAGGTTACGAGTCGAGACAGAGACCTCAACCTCAGAAACCGTGAAAAGATTATTAGTCAATTGTTTCTCTTTGTACAGTATCCTTCAGGAGGCAGTCCAGCTTCTATTCTCAGAGCATAGACAGAGATTGAGTTGTCATTGTTATATCAAGAGAGAGACATCAATCACATACATGTAATCCATGAGAAGATTATTTTGTCAATTTGTTTCTCTTTTTCGCTAACAGTCTTCTGGACAAAGCAGTTCAGCATCTGTGGAGCATTGGCAGAGTTGACAAGGTTACAAGTCAAGACACAAGATCACAAAAAAACCTCAGAAAGATAATTAGTCAGTTGTATGTTACTCATAATCCCTGACAGGCTTCAGTAGGAGGCAATCCAGCATCCATTCTTGGTGTATGGGCAGAGTTTGAGTAGTCACAATTACAAGTCAAGATAGAGGCCTCAATCACAAAAGCCTCCAAAAGGATATTTATCAATTTTTCTTTCTTTCCAAACAGTCTTCTGGAGACGACAAGAGGCCAGCATCCATTCTTGGAGCATGGGCAGAGATCGAGTTGTCACGGCTAAAAGATGAGATGGAGGTTCCACGTCTAAGCCTAAGAAATCTTGGGAAGATCCTGCGCAAGTTGAATAAGATGGACGTTCGAAAAGTCCTACTTCAATTTCTACACTGTGGAGTACTCGGTAAGACCATACAATATTGATTTGTTAGCGCTTTTTTTTTCTTCTTCTTTACATGTGCATATAGATGCACACATACATAAGTTTATGAATGTATATGAAAAAAGCTAATTAAGCCAATATATTTATGATATTTATCATTGAAGTATTGCTCATTCAGTGTGGTCATACGTTCAAAAGTAAGGTTAAGATAGCACAAGAGAGCATCTAGAACCCTAGAACTGGACCACGGCCGCAAAGGACTATGCGCTTCGCGTGCGTGATGTGCACTTTGCTAACATGAGAGTAAGATTTTCCATTTTCAAATGTTGGCAGGTATGCATTACCATTTATATTTTTTCTCTATTTGCGAAGGTCCCCACTTTGACGAGAAATTGGATCTACGGGATCCGATTGTGTCCTACAATGCCTTTCAAAGGATCGCAACCCAGTTCTCTGCAGTACCTCAAGGTAATGAGCCTGATTAGGACACTACTAACCCCTGGGGGGGGGGGGCACTCAATTTTTTTTTGACGGGGGTGTGCCCACGGAACTCTGAAATGGGGGTCTTAAGAGCTGACTACAAGCACAAAATATAGGGTCTTTGGAGCCGAAGCAGAGCAGACTAAAACTACAAAATACATGGACTTGGAGCTACCAAAGACTTACGGAAACCCTCAAATGGTGGTCCAAGGAGCTGACTAGAAGAAAAATAATGCACTTGGCGCTACTCAACTACCTATCCAAGTCATTCCTCCGGGGGTCTATGGAGCGGCAATTTTTGAGAGCGGTAATCGGGTTTGAAAACGGGGGTCTTGTAAGCGGCACTTACCTGTCTTACATTATACATGAGTGCCCCCTGGGTATTAACCCTCTGATAGGTAAATCAAAGCCAAAAAGCAGTATTGGGGAAGTTAAGGAAATCAAGTCTAATGGCCAAATTAATTAATCAACTTCATTGTAATAGTATAAAAAAGGGTTTGTGTGGTAAAATCTGAACCATAACATCATTAACGGCAGAAATATATGGATTGTGATTGGGCCAACATTTCACAGCTTGTTACGGCTTTCTACGCCCGCATGAGTACTTGTAGCTAGCGGCTCAAATTCGCTTGCGGAGTGGTTTGCACATAGTACGCTGATGAATTGAATTTGGGGTAGATGATAAGACTTTTGTCATTTCAGACATTTTATTGCTCATATAGTCCATTTCAATGCAGTTTTGTACAACTTTTTTTTACGGTAACAGATTAGTAATGATATATTCTTTTACATGATCGGTGATAAAAGCATATATATTCCTGTTTTTTGTGTGTGGAGCTTATTTTTGTTTCATGTGTGGTCCGTTTCCCAATACTGCTATTTGGCTTTGAATTGCATTCATTACACACATTATTGCGTGCAAATAGGAGTATTGTGACTGGAATCTACCATGGTGTTCAGAGGGTGAAAGACAGTGTAGTATCAATAATATTTAGTAATAATAATAATTGTAAGATATAAATTGATATATTTGGGGAGCATTACAATTCACCAGTTTTAGTTTCTGATTGGCCAACAATATTTGTTTATGTGCGAAATAAAATACCTATTTTTCTCATAGGATTTTAATACCCATTATCAAATCATTATTGTACAATATATGCAAAAATATTGATCTGTTATGAGGTCAAATAAAAAGAATATTAACATTGAATTCAATCAAACAAAAACTTGCAGAGCATGGTTTTTTTTTTTAATGAACTTTTACTCAAGTCTTTTTTTTGAAGGACAATACTTATTGTAAAATATGATAATTTGCCATACAGTTTTGATAATGGTTTATAATATTTTACTAGAGAATCCTATCTTGATTCACTTTGGGCAAAATTAATTTAGATTTTAGATATGTTGATTGGCTTTAATACAAAAAGCAACTTTTTTTACGATTATTAAATTAAATAATCATTTCCTCGAGTAAGATTGTATCTTAATTGTTTTCCTCCTACAGGTAAAGACAACTGGAAGAATTTTGCCAGCAAAGTTGGCTACTCAAAATACATCCATCGGTTTGAGTCTGGTGGCAAGTTGCCCGGAGAGAGCGTGTTAGAAACGTGGAAGACTGGTAAGGATGCAACGATAGGCGTGCTCTATGATTGGGCGGTGGAGTCCGATCGTAGCGATGTCGTGGAAGTACTGGAAGAAGATCTGTCAAAGCATTAAAGACTTTAAACCCATTGGCCCGAATTCTCAACTTGAGGCTCAACTTGTGCCTGGCCTAAAAAGACAAAGACTACTGGTAACACTTTGCACCAGCAGACGTATTGTCTTGTCGCTATGGTCCCCGGAGAATTATAATGGTTTCCTTCCATTATCATGTTAATCCCTTGAGAGCTGCTTATAAGCATCAGGACAATGGTCCTTTTGTAATTCAATTCTTAACAGTATAACAGTGAAACAGGTCACCACTTTTGTATTGTGTTATGGAGCACTACGCATTTACCCGCCTGGTATGAACACACGAGCATGCACAAAGGGGAGAATCGTGAATTGCCAATTGCAGCTTTCCGTACACTTCTCTTTGCTACCGTGCAGTCAGAAATAAGTTGGTGTATGTAATTGGCAAGCAAAGAACTGCATCCCATGAAAACGCTGAACGGGTGTCTTTAATTTAATTAATTGTTTGATAGGGTGAGTTCATGACCAAACAACATGTGATGGACACATGGAAAACAAGGGAATATGCTCTGAAGGAGCTTTATCACCTTATAACTGGGCAGCATTGGAGCTTTAGTAGTACTGCACCGGCCACCATCATTATTTAGTGGAACCTCTTTGTAACATATTTTATTCTCTTTAACTCCTAACGTGCCACGCTCGCGAGTTACAATACAACAAATGCAATAGAGCATTAAAATCTCTGGCACGTTAAGAGTTAAGCCCCGATACAATGAGATATCTGATATAACGAGGTAAATTCAGTGGGCCCAAGGTGCTCGTTATAATGAGGTTTCACTTATGTCTGCATTCAAATAACTGTTTCCTCTCACGGTGCTTTCATGTACTGTATAATTATACTGTTTTCGTAAATTTGTGTTGTGCCGCACACCGTTTCTTAGAGCTCCTAGCTCTCACGACCACACCTGTACCCGTACCTTAAAGCTTACTTTCTTGACCCATTTCTAAACTCACTACGGACTCGTACAGGCACAAACTAAGAGTACTTGGTCTGGAGTGTATGGACATAAGGTGTTCTATGAATACCTAAATCAAATAAAAGTCTTAAAGGGGTTAAATAATTGTTTGTCTTAATCCTCATCCTGTTTCTGAGAGCCCCATGCACTCAATACAAACAAAATATATAGATAACTTCTTGGCCTCTTTCCTTAATAAACCTGTTCATGACTTTTGATTTGAATTTGTTCGTACGCGGCCTGGAAAACCTGGAAAGTCGTGGAATTTGACTTTTTTGTTTTCCAGGCCTTGAAAATCAGGGAAAAGTCATGGAATTCTTGCTGCAAAAATCATAGAAAGTCATGGAATTTGACTTGGAAATAAGAATATGAACCGATACTAGTATTCCATCAACACCAGCCCACATATTTTTTTAACTTGGAATATCGATTCTTCATTTAATTCCTGCTCATTCGATACATATTTCACTTCAGTAACCCATTCAGGACTAGTCTTGAAATAGCCAGGCTTGGGTCTATAATATGGAGACATTGAATGTTTTACATTAATCAAAATGTTTTCATTTGTTTAAATATTACAATTGTCATTCACATTGAATGTTATAAAGTATTTCAATGTAAATTTAGGGTAATTTCTTGTGGAAACTGGTAATAATCGGTGTAGACTGGTTCTCACTGGTACAACCATTTTGGGGGGGTATCAGTGTATAAATTCCAACTTGTTGCATGTATTTGAGCAATTGCTCAGTAATGGATATGAACAATATATGAAATACGAATCATTTTTATATTATAGATCAATTATATTTTGTACTTTTTCTGTTGTTCTGTCATTTTTTTAAAGTACTTATATTCACATTTTGATCAGCTGTATATACTTATTCAGTAGCTCATAAAGAGTTGCATTAGACTTGCCAAATTCAATTCACAATGCAAAATATTTTGCATGTCAAATATTTATAAATGTGAATCGTTAAATGTCCTTTTTAACATTATATCTACTTTTGCGCATACAGGGCTAATGCATGGTCAAATGTGAATCTAATTAACCTATGAGATAATTCAAGCTTGCATTATAATTAAATCAAACATAATATTATAGAGAAACTGTGACCAGAAATATATATAGAGAGATTTCTGCAGGATTCAAGCCTGATTGCTAGACCAGCGCTCTACCGACTGAGCTATAGAAAAACCCTAACTATGCGTTATAATGTCAAAAAGTATAAAAAGTGATGATTATTGTAAAAATGTACATTGATATACCTTCTGTTATTATGGATATGATGTACATGTATATTTATGAATGAATAGAACTTATATACTAAAGAAACCGTCCTATTGCAGGCATCTTCCATTTCAGTAAAACATTCTAGTTTAGTGAAGTTTGATAGCTCAAAGTGATAACGGATTCAAATGATGAAAGAAAACGAAATTGCTTTATGGTCAAACCCATGGGATCATTTCCTTTCTATTCTATGTATCATGTGTTGTCATTATCCCTAAGTCAAGTTCAAAGACAGAATCATGTTACATCACAAATCTGATTGAATCACTGATTGTGATTATAACAAAAATAAATTTTTTAATTGGTTTGTGGGTCGCAAGTACAAACACAAAGTGAAATGATGGGTCTGCAGTTGCTAGACTAATTGAATGGTTGTACAAACTGTTTTTGATTATGTCAAGATCTAAATGTCAAATAATGTAATTCCACAAAGATGTAGTTTCAGGTCCTTTTCTTCCTAACCTATGCTAGCTCTTAAATTACATTTTCTTTCATACATGATTTATCTCACATCTTTAAAGTTTTGCCTTGCAAAAGCGGTTCTGACAGTACTGTGTAATATATGTTAGCAATACCAAGATATTTTATTTGGAATAGCATATACAGTATAAATGTTTATAAATATGATACACGACATGTCTAAAAAAAAGTGTACCGTAACATGTTTATATGCTTTTGCCTTCATGAACAGCTGATTAATACATTTACATGTTAATTTATTGTCATGAGTGTATGAAATGTGATTATGATTATATCATTCCATATAGGGAATATAAGGAAAAGGGGTATTATGTATATGTAGGAAAAAGTCAATTATATTTAAAAGTTTTATATATTGCACCTGTGTGTGTAACAGTTACTGTACAACAAAATGTCAAATCTCAAATGTTTTATTGCACGTACATGTATACACTTTTGTACTCGTTCGCAAGTGTGTGCAACATTTTCGAAGTTTTTTTTCATGTCCAAATTTGAAAATCATTATGAAGAAACATCATGAGTAATAAATTGTGTTCATTTTAATACGGCAGTATATTATTTCATTATTTTTCGTACTCATAGCAACAACAAAAATGAATCCCCCTGTGTACAGTGTCTGTTCAGTAATTTCTACAAATGTGTGTGTGTGTGTGTGTTTGAGGGGAGCTAGGGTCCCAGGGAGGCACTCAAATTATTTTTTGACGGGGGTGTGCCTCACGGAACTCTGAAATGGGGGTCTTAAGATCTGACTACAAGCACAAAATATAGGGTCTTTGGAGCTACAAAAACCCTGAAACGGGAGCTAAGGGGTGTAAGGAGCAGACTAAAACTACAAAATACGGGAAAAATACATGAACTTGGAGCTACCAAAGACCTACGGAAACTCTCAAATGGTGGTTAAGGAGCTGACTAGAAGAAGAATAATGGACTTGGCGCTACTCAACTACCAATCCAAGTCATTCCGGGGGTCTATGGAGCGGCAATTTGTGAAAATCTGGTATCTTGAGAGCGGCAATCGGGTGTGAAAACGGGGGTCTTGAATACCAGTCTTACATTATACACGAGTGCCCCCCCCCCCCCCCCCCCCGGGCTAGGGTGTACTTCAAACAGCTCCAAACAATAATGTAAATGCATGGATATATCGTTTTCTTTTCTTGTTTAGCCCACAATCATATTTTAACCCCTTGCCCACCATAGGCTATGTACAAAGTCTATGGGGATTTCAGAATCTCAAAGGGAACGGGTTAAAATTATGATTTATGCTAGCATTATTATCCGAAACCAATTCCATCTGAGGCAGACATGTTTCAAAATACTGATTATGGGTTAAACATGCTATGTGAACGCACCTAAATGCGTTGATGTTTGTATTATGCACAATGCACATAATTATTCTCTCTCGCCTATTTCTTTAGCCCCCCTCATCTTAATTCATTATACAGTGGCACCTTGTTATAAGGAGCTCTCTCATATGTGACCGGCTCTAACAAAACCCTGCACTTGTCCAAATCAAAATGTAGATACCATTAGAAAGGCCTCATTACAAGCTTTCATTTGTCCCTTTGTTCTAACGATTTGGTCAATAATTGGTGAAGATATGATAATTTGACTTTTACAATCATAAGTCTTTTACACACATGAGAACTTAAAATGCCCATTTCTTCAAAACATTTAGGTTCAGGTTTTTTTTGCTATAACCGGTCACATATATATCAAACCCTCTTATATAACGATGTAATATAGTGGACCCTCGTTAAAAAGAGCTCTGATATATCAAACCCTCTTTTTTAATAATGTAATACAGTGGAACCTTACTGTAAAGAACTCGTGATATAAACTCTTATTATAAAATAACAAAACCTATTTATAACGTAACAGATCTTCTGGTTCCAGTTTTAATATTTTTGTTTTTGTTTACCCCGATACAACATGGTAATTTGTCATTATAACAAGGTTTCACTATATTATGAAATGTATATTATAAGGCAATTCTATGCAACACAGACAAAATATAAATGTTATACAAAATTTACCTCTGGCAAGTGAATCCTTTAAATGTGATGTATATTTTCTTATGGATCAGGTAGGCCTACTGATATGCAGTAATAATGATGATTATAAAAATATGACAAATTTATATAGCACTTCTTGCAAACAAGCTAGAGCATGCAATTATTAGTAGGATGGCAATGTGGGTAACACTGATGCTTGGATCAGAATTGTGATTATTTATCAGTGTTCTTGTAATGCAAGTCAAATAAATGACAGGAGGATTATAAATGCCTTCATTGAAAAATCCTTTTATTTTATCATCAATAAATTATCACTTTCACACAAAATGAAAATCCTTTTCATGTTCACAGATTTCATGCATGATATTTGGCATAGATCTTTATACGAATCAAAATATTTGATTTTACTATATCAGTGATTCAGTTTTCATTTAGTTCTCATCAGTCCTTGCATTACAGGGACCGCGGAAATGTTTTGAAAGCTGACCACAAAAATGGGTCGCACCCGGATTGGGCGGGAGGAGGGCGGGGGCAATTGAGGAGTTGAACACCACCACCTCCCACCCCAACCCATCTCACACCACAATGAGTATCATTCATTGAATAATTGTTATTTTATGCTTATAAATAAAAAAAAAATTAAAAATTTAGCCAAAAAAATGGGGGGCTGCAGCTCCCCAGCCCCCCCCCCCCCCTCCCAGTTCCGCGGCCCCTGCATTAAACTATGCAGAACTATTCACATTTATAACTTGGGCTTCTATTCTGTTTTTAATAAAGAAGACATATCATGAAGAATTTAAAAATGGGAAGGGATATGGGGGTGAAGTGCCCCCCCCCCCCCCTATACAAATTTTTAAAAATAGCAAAATGCATGGCAATGGAAGAATTAATCCCACCAATAATTAATTAAGTAATCAATGCTATTGCATAAAGCTGCTTCAAGGTAGACCTATAAAATACATTTATACTCAACACTGTCATATTTTTCACTTCAGTCTGTAATAATCAAACCACCCTAGCACCACAAAATAATACACAAAAATACTGTACTATCCCTTTAAAGAGGGATTATAAGAATTAAGAACACTTCAAATCTCGGCATAACCATCTCAGCCAATTTCTTGTTCCGAAATTAAACTATTCTATGTGGCAACATTTATAAGTTTCTATATATTAAGATTGAAAAAAACTCTGGTATTCAAAATGTCTGGACACATTTGGCAAAGAATTGCAATTATCATTAATTTAGCTCTCAGTCTCAGTCTTGGCAACAAAGTCCTCTCCCTTCTTGATGCTCCCCTTGAGTTCTGTCATGGCATCTGCAACCAGCTTCCTCTCATAGTCACTGAGCTTTCCAAATCCAAGGTTCTTTTCCAAGCCATTTCTGCCGAGCAAGAGCGGGTTGGCGAAGAAAGAAGCCTCCGTGAGATCAGAGCTGACGTAACCGCACTCGATGACGCCCTCTTTCCCGTTGAGGGCGTCGAGCATCGAGAAGCAGAATCTTGCGGCGGCGAAAGCCATGGAGAGCGTTGCCGATCCGGCTCCAGCCTTTGCCTCCACGACTTCGGTACCAGCGTTCTGGATGCGAACGGTGAGCGCGCTGAGCTCTTCCGGCGTGAACGACACTGCGGGTGTGACCTGCGACAGCAGGGGGATGATGGTCGCCCCAGCGTGTCCGCCTATGACTGGGACCGAGGTTGAAGATACGTCCAGACCCTTGGCTTCCGCAACGAAGGCGTTGGCACGCACGACGTCCAACGTAGTCACCCCAAAGATCTTGTTGGGGTTGTACGACCCAGCCTTCTTGTAGACCTCGGTTGCGATGGGGACAGTGGAGTTGACCGGGTTCGTGATGACACCGAGAATGGCATTTGGGCTCACTGCCGCAGCTACCTTGCACAGATCCCGCACGATGGATGCGTTCGTGTTGAAGAGGTCGTCGCGGGTCATGCCAGGTTTCCGCGGAACGCCAGCCGGGATAAGGACCAAATCGCACCCCTGCAGGGCTCCTTCCAACTGCTCTGGACCGATGTGCCCCGTAACATTTGCTCTCGTTTCGATGTGGCTTAGATCAGCAGCAACACCCGGTGTGTGAGCGATGTCGTACAGCGAGAGCTGGCTGATGAGGGGGCTCTGCTTTAGGAGGAGGGAGAGGGGCTGTCCAATCCCACCAGATGCCCCCAGCACCGCTACCTTGGAGTTGGTCTGGCATGAAGTCGAGAAACTCTTCTGAGCTTGTGCTCTGGATGCGCATCGTACTCGTAGAAGTGTGTTTCTGAACATTTTGAGTCAATTATTGGAGGATGCTTGATCTGTAGTATGCAGTGCAGTGTATAAACTATGTCAAGTCGCAAGTGCAGCGCAGTAGTACCTGTACTACTACTATACTATACTAGTCTGTGCTGTAGATAGATGGAGCTTCTCTAGCTCTGGCCTTCAAATCTATTTTGCTGCATGCACACTGTACTGTACTAGCTTCCACACGTACACACGTACCGGTACCGTCGACATCTCGATCTACTCTAGGAGCGCTGGTGCATGCACGTGTTGTTGTAGGCACATGGAGCTCGACAAGCGCAGCGCAGGACCAGTTCCAATATGTTCACACACCAATTCTTCTGATAAAATTAGGGTACTGAATTACTGTACTATACCGCGTGGCTGTAGCTATCACATTTACGCTTTTTCAAGTATGTGTGTTCACAACCAATAATTAATCTGTAACCAGTTGTGCACGCTGCTGGGCCATTTGCGAGCCCTTGCCCCCTAATTCCTAATATAGATTTTATTTAGGTCAAAGGTCGGTTGTACTTTGTCGTCGATTTGCATGACTGTCCATGTGGCACCGGTAATGCTACGACTGTATGTCAATCGGTTGGTGTTGTCGGCACAATTTGTGCGAACATTGAGAGCTCAGCACTTTCATCGCAGTGCTACAGCTTGGAAGAATTCTTGGGGATCTAGGAAATCAACGGGAAGGGTCGATTCTTTGGTGAATCGTCTGTCTAATTTCGAGAAAATGGCCGCTGGAAATGACGGGGAGGTAGACATCGAGACTGTGCTCGCGCCCCTGCGGGCCAGCGTGAAGGAGCAGGTAAGTAACCGCTCCCTTTCGCCGCTGCGACTGCTGCTTTCTGTATTGTCAACTGCATGTTTACTGTGTGTGTACATGTTGTGGGATGGGTGCGTGCGGTGTGCCGTTGTTTCAAGGTGATGCCTGATCATCTGATGGCTGATGCAATCACCATCCTAATTGTGTTTTAAAGGCAATTCAGACTGGTACCGTAGTGGCTAGAGAACCCGGACGGGGGGAGAACCCGGCCAAAAAATGGACAGGGCTACCTTTGAAATTAGATTTGCCGAGAATGCACCGAACATGCGACTCGAAACTTATATCAAACAATTTATCTGCATATTGCTCATAAAATACATGTATATTGCTGTTCTGTAGTCCTCCTGGTTATCCAGAATATCGCTTGAAAATCAGTCTTTAAACTCCAACATTTGTTATTTTTTATTTTATTCACGATAATTTGAGATTACAATTTTTATAATCTTTATTCTCGCTTTTGTAAATCTACGCTCAGTAGTTCATTTCGGTATAAACTTACACCAATTGGACCGTAATATCGCGGTGCCTTCGCTGATAAAAAATTATCGCTCAACGGCAAAGCGGGTTTCCGCACGGCGCGATTTCATGCACGAAGGTTCAATTTATCGCAGTGCAGGAGAACCCGGACACAGCGCACGGTGCGTGTACAAAGTCAATGACGCACTGTGCTATCTGTGTTGTGTGTGACTGTCCGGGTTCTCTAGCACCCACGGTATATCAGATGCGCGAATCCATATTGCGCACTTTTTTTTACGCACGCTACGTAGTAACGTAGTATTGCCAGGCTCAGGCGACAGCTCGAGCAATGTACAGTTTATCGCTTGGTACATAATAGCTACCAGCTGTGTGCTGCAGGCCCGTGTTCAGATATTCCGAAGCACCGCTCTAAATCGATCCAACACACATCGTGAGTTTACCTCGGGAGATTACGGTGTGTTGGATTTTGCTGACTACCCATTTTAACCCACGCATATTTGCCTTTATTATAATATTAGGCTTTAATTTATGCTGGGCCAGGGAATGGAATGTTTTTATTTTTTTCTAATTTGATTTTGATAACGAGATCGATATTCCGATCTCGACATATTGCTTTTGCTTTTCATATTTTTAAATTTAATATAATGTATCAAATCAGATTGAATTAACAAGTTAAATGAATCAGTCAATGAATTAAATATGAATTAAATATGACCAAATTGCCATTACCAGGACTAGGACTTCGGATATGTGATATTTTTATTAAAAAAAACATTGTTTACCGAGTGGAAAAAGGGTGAAAATTTATGCCAGATTTGATTTCTCATTACAGTTAGTCACTGTACTCAAAGTCACTGATCACACAAACTTATCCAAATTCCAAGTTTGGATCCTATGCTATGGTATATGCCTGTTGTTCTATAGACGATCAAAGTCAAAGTCCCAAAGGCAAAGACAAAGGGTGGAATTCACAAAGGAGGTTTGTACAAACCATGGTTTGACCATGGTTTACATCTATGAAATGCCATTTGTAAACAGATGGAGAAGGAATGTAAACTCCATACTCGTTAACAATGTTGATTTACAATTTACGGTATGTGAGCAGCATTCCATAGATCATGTAAACCATCGTCAAACCATGGTTTGTACAAACCTGCTACTAACCTCCTTTGTGAATTCCACCCATTGTATCTGAATTTGGATACTTTTGACTAATATGGAAAAGTGTTCTGGAATGCTTTACAATTCAATCATAAATATAAATATCTCCATAATTGGGAAGACATTTGAAAAATCAAAACCCATTTCATTCTGTAAAGTATTTTATAACCCAAAGTCAAATAGGGTAAAAGACTCAAGAGAAGTCTGAATGCTCCAAATTATGATTTTGGTTGAATTGGTCATGCAGATAATTACTTTAATGAATTGTCTTTATCTTAGCTGTCTATGAAAATCAAGAATTTCTTTGTTTAAAATCTTGATTTTACATTTCGTTTTAGGGTGATCCTGTATTAAGACAGTCTAACAAATCTATTTGTTCTTTAATAAATGATTAAATCTTTTGTTGGCATGTTGTCATAGGGTGATCTAGTCTATAAAATATGTTTGTTTTTTAATGAATGATTAAATCTTTTGTTGGCATGTTGTCATATAGGGTGATCTAGTGAGGCAGATGAAGACAGATGGGATCCCGGACCATGTCTATACAATCTCTTTGTTTTTGAATAAATGATTATATCTTTTGTTGGCATGTTGTCACAGGGTGATCTAGTGAGGCAGATGAAGACAGATGGGATCCCGGACATTGACATCAAGAGGGCCGTGGTGGAGCTCAAAGCACGCAAGAAAGCTCTGGAAGATAAGGTAACAAATGTTTAAAGATCAAATAAAGTAATTAATTACTATAGCAATGGAAGGCAAGATTGTAAAAAAAAGCTTGTATTAATATTAATAAACAAAAGCTTCATGATTAAAATAAACAGTATATATGATAAACACGGCAGATGACGACCCAAATTCAATTCATTATCAGGGCTGTGCTTGCAACAAAGATCCTTAGATTTATGGTGACATAATTTATTCATATTTTACGTTTCTTATAAATATTTATAAATATTCTCCAATTGATTGTAATATCTTTTTACTGACATTGTAAAATATTACATTTTCCTGAGTAGCTTGGAAGTCTCATTCATATACAAGAGCAACAAGATTCTGACTTTCTCGATTCATGGAGGCCTTGCATAAAACACTGACAATTATTATTTGTAAAAAAAAAAATAGCCTCAATGAATTGTTTTTGTTCAAATAGTTATCAATTAAAAGTGTTAAAATCAATGTTGTTAACGATATTTTTTAGGTAAAATCTAAACTTTATTTTTTGTCTGTTTTTCAGGAGCTTGCACTTACCTCAAAAGGAGTGAAATTCGACCGCCCCAAAATGGAGGATACATTGAAGAGGAGATTTTTCTATGACCAGTCATATGCTATATATGGAGGTATTGTCAATTTCCTCTCTATTTGGTTACAACTTAATTGAGGAAGTTATTTCTTACTATTTTATTACATACTCATTTTAAATCTGATAATGAAATTGGTCAATCATTTTCACACAATCA
This sequence comes from Echinarachnius parma, assembly GCA_037951105.1. Taxonomy (NCBI): domain Eukaryota; kingdom Metazoa; phylum Echinodermata; class Echinoidea; order Clypeasteroida; family Echinarachniidae; genus Echinarachnius; species Echinarachnius parma. Next base: position 188,156 of record JBAMJV010003559.1, read on the forward strand.
GTTTACTATTTTTTAATTGAAGGTTTGAACATCTATAGTTTACTAATTTACTTTTTGTTTTAAGTCTCAAAAGTAGGCTCAGTCATTGCTGCATTTTGTTTTGTCTCAATTTGGTGGTCTTCTTGGCTGTGCTCGAACACAATTTTCAAGTTGATCCACAGTAAAGTGTAAATGACCTTTAGGCTAGATGTATTATAAAGCACTTGGAGTGAAGTCCATAACCAGTTTACTTTCACATGCATTCAAAACCAAGCCAAAGACTCACAGTTTTTAGAAAGAACCATTACTCAATTTAGCATTGGACAATTCTGTATGTGTTTCTTGTTTTGATGATTGTTGTTTGTTGATTGATTTTCAGGTGATAGTGGACTGTATGACTTTGGTCCCTTGGGCTGTGCAAGGAGAGCTTACTTCATCAATCCGTGGCGCAATCACTTCATCCAAAAAACAAAAACAAAATTAATCAAAATTTTGTTTTAAATCACCCTGGTTTATTGTATGTTTTGTTCATTCTTTGCAGGTGTGAGTGGTCTGTATAACTTTGGTCCCATGGGCTGTACAAAGAAAGCTAACTTCATCAAGTATCAACATTTTTGTCCAAAGTCACCAACATTTATGCTATATATTTGTTTGTTTCTGGTTGTTTTTTCAGGTGTGAGTGGTCTATATGACTTTGGTCCCGTGGGCTGTGCGATGAAGGCTAACTTCATCAACCTGTGGCGCAATCACTTCATCATTGAGGAGGGCATGCTGGAGGTCGACTGCGTCATGCTGGCTCCGGAAATTGTATTCAAGTAAGAAACATTTATAAATCGCTATCTCACACGATCATCATCAGATCTGGCGTAAATGGATAGGAAGACTGATGAATAGAAAGTTTTCGAAATCAAAATATCCGGTGGTGAAAGTCGTCTCCATTGCTTCATGCACAAAACATTCCACCGGATACAACAACGTATATTACCTGACAAGGAACAGACAAGAAACGCATACCTGCGGATACGAATGAATTGAAAATTTTGCTCTCTGTCAGGCATCCGTGTACGTAGTATGTGACCTGGGCTCTGTTGCAGAAAGAGATGTGGATGTGGTGTGGCAGGATTGGTAGAGCGCACGCTCTCTGATGCGTGGGATCCCGAGTTCGAACCCCGCACACTGCGTTTGTCCTTCAGCAAGACAATTTATCCACAATTGCTGCTCTTTACCCAGGTGTATAAATGGGGACCCTGAAGGATGGGAACGTGTTTCCTTAGCACTGTGCGCGCCTAATTAGGCGACTTGCTGGAATACTCCCTAGGGAGTGGAAAATAAGGCTGAGTCGGTTCGGTCGATCACACCGGTTACCGACCGTTTCAATCGGGACCCGGTTCGGTATATCGGGAAACGGTGCCCCGAAAAAAAAATTTTAAAAATAAAATGTTAAAAAAGAAATTAAGATTATCACAATAATGTAGCGGAATTCAAATAAAAACGGGGCAATTGATATCATTTACTTTAAAGAGTGGTTATTTTCGAGAAATTCTTGGTTCATTACTTCGTTTGACAGTCAGAAATTGAACAGGAAGCGCAAAATTGCTAGTCATTTGAACGATATTGTCGGCGGATGTGCACACAATGTTAGTCCGATACTCCAGGGGAGTTGTCTGATGGATCTTTGTATGATCCAGCTGATGAGCCAGTGCATTCAAAAAGTGGCTAAAAATACGTTTTTTGGTAATTTGCACCATTTTAAAATGTTTTGATATTCTACTTACATGATTTCATGGCGTTTGATAGCTGAACAGAAACAAAAATGAGCCCCAAAACAATGAAAACAATTGCGCAAAATATCGATAAAAAACGACTACATCGCTCCTATTCGCTCGTGTACTTTGTGTGCAAGATACGGGTCTTTTTTTTCTTACCCGAGATTCATCCGCGGCCGGTGGAACTATGTTAATACATCCGCCATAGGTTATAAGTTATAACCTATGGCGGATGTATTAACATAGTTCCACCGGCCGCCGGTTCAGCCTTAGTGGAAAATGTGCACTTAATGTGCAGGAATGACTGCAGTGTGTATCCGTTGACCGGGGTAATAATAATCTTGTAAAGCGCTATGATCTCCACGGGAATAGCGCTATATAAATATTATATAAATATATATATTATTATTATACAATCAATTGCAAGTTACAATTGATTGTAAGTCAATCAATTTGCGCGTTTCAACCAATCAGATTTGCGCATGTAGAACACGTGATCCGACTTACAATTAATTGCAACTTACAATCGATTGTATCTCTTTCTGCAACGGGGCCCAGGCCTTATACAACAGGCTATTTGAATTGGTCATTCTGATAATGAGGTGATATAGAAATGACCTTTGTCCGATGCAATAGCTAATGGAAATGGTCATTGCTATATCATTGAGCTTGTTAGATTGACTATTTCATTTAAGCACATATATTTGTTGCCCCTCCCCCTCATATATGATAGGCAGTCAATACGTAGGACCTTACCCATTGGTTGTACCAAGTGTTGTGCAGAATTGAATCATAACTAGCGATTAGAGTTAATGATAGCAATATAAAGCATATCAAAGTTGTCATCAAATAATGAAATATGCTGTAGAAGCATTGACCATATATTTGTGTGCTAGATTGATTGCAGTATGTATCCGATATAATAATAGTGATGCGCCGCAAGCGTCGAAAGACGGAACATGCACGATATAAGTAGCCACCATTATTATTATATTATATTTAATATTTAATTCATCTTTCAGAGCTTCTGGCCATTTAGAGCGGTTCGCTGACTTCATGGTGAAGGACGAAAGGACTGGGGAATGCTTTAGAGCCGATCATCTCTTGGCTTGTAAGTTTAAAGGAATGCAGTAACTTTATTGAGATTTGCAAAACCTGACAAAGGGTTGATAAAATGTGTATTTGATGACATAAATGGTACCCTGGGGTACCAAACGAATATCCGCCATTTTGTTTAATTATTTATTTATTTTTTAGCGCTGTACCGGGGTATAGCGTGCATACAAGCACGCGCTGCACTGCATGCACAACGCAATACGGTTGTGCTTTAAGTGGACACAAGATGGCGCTACACAACGCGGTACCCCGGTACCGCGTGTGTCATCATTTCTGTGATCTGATTAGACTAGATCTGATATGTCCACTTAGTGATGTGTGTAAATGAATGTCTTATGACCGATTAATGAGTGAAAATGTAAAGTGATATTTGCTACTAACTTTGTACACTGTTCCACGATTCTATTGATAATACGAATATGAGTTATGTAGGAACTCATGAAGCTCATATATGGCATATCGAGTCTATTAAACTTTATTTAAAAGGCAGTGCTTGAACAAACAATTACTCAAAAAGATGAATTATCATTCTCACTATTTAACTCTCCATGCTCTTTTCTAATTTTGTTTTAAATTGAAGCCTTCCTGGAAAAGTTGTGTGCTAACAAGAAGCTCGCTGAAGAGACTAGAAACAAATACCAGTCCATGATCAGCCAATTTGCATTGGTTTCTTGTTTTCTTGCTAAAGCCTATTTTAAAGGCAGTGATTAAAAACAACTACTCGGCGCACGCATCTGAGATTGAGTTAAACCAAATATTACTAAAAATCATGGGCTAGCATTCATATTTGTTAAATCACATGTTTTTTCTCTATTTTTGTTAAATTGAAGCCTTCCTGGAAAAGTTGTGTGCTAACAAGAAGCTCGCTGAGGACTTAAGAAATGAGTACCAGTCCGTCATTAGCCAACTTAGATTTGTTTCTTCTTTTCGTGCTAAAACTTATTTTAAAGGCAGTGTTTGAACAAACAATTACTTTTAAAAAAAGTTAATAATTCTTATGACTTATCTCGCCTGCTTATTTCTTTATTTATTTTTAATTGAAGCCTTCCTAGAAAAGTTGTGTGCTAACAAGAAGCTTGCTGAGGACTTAAAAAATGAGTACCAGTCCGTCATCAGCCAACTCGACAACCTCACCAAAGCGGATCTGACCGCCCTCTTCAAGAAGTACGGTGTGAAGTCACCGACGACGAACAACGAGGTCTCGGATCCGATGGAGTTCAACCTCATGTTCCCCACTACCATCGGTCCCGCTGGAAACATGCCTGGGTAAAGACAAAGATGTGTTATAACCATGTTGCCGCTATTATATCAAAACCCTGCACTTGTCGGTAGTTCATGTTTTGAAGAAATTGGCATTTTAAGCTCACATAATGTGTGTAAAAGACTTATGATTTTAAGATTAAAACAATCATATCTTCCCCAATTATTGACCAATTACCGTACTGACCGGCGTAATCGCCGCATACTTTTTCCTTGAAAAAAACCCGCAAAGTTGGGGTGCGGCGCGTACGCGGCGATAGTCAAATTTTCACTTTTCACCGGCCTCAAAACAACACATTTCAGCAGGTGTGGGACTATTTGTTGTATTGCACTGTATTGTTTTGCGTGATAAAACATTATAAAGCCAAATTGTCTACGTTTACCCTGGCCTAGAATAGTATTTCACCTTTTTTGCTGATATTTGCTAAATCCGATACGTTTTTAACTTCGACGTTACGAAACAAACTACCACTGCCAGCGCCGTGCTTGCCTGCCATCGATCTATGTGCGTTATGGATGCATTGCATTGCACAGTAGTACAGGGTTCGCTGTAGTACAGTGCAGTAGGTACTAGAGTACGGTTCGGACATTTTGATCGAGATGGTACATCGTAACTCGTAGCTTGCATACAGTGTGCATGGCAGTTAAATAGCGCGATTGCGAGAAATGTTACGCGCCGCCGATTCCCTGCTTAAATTTGGCAAATTTTCCCCGCCGATTTTCTTGTTTTCGGCCGTTATTCCCGTTTTTTTGTCGCCAGTTTCCCTAGCGCACCTTTCTCCCACTTTTTTTTTTCAATTTCAATGCTCAAAGTCGGCATGCGGCGTTTACGCGGCTGCGGCGATTCCGCCGGTCAGTACGGTAGTTAGAACAAAGCATCAAATGAAAACTTTTGATGAGGCTTTTCCAATGGTATGGAAATCTGCATTTTGATTTTTACCGACAAGTGCAGGGTTTTTCTATAGTCGGTCACATATAGTTATACATTATGTGTGGTCCTTTACTCCATGCAAGAAATTTCTTCCATGGAGTAAGGTACCACACAAGATAAATTTCTAAAAAAATTGACATTGGTTCAAGATACAGAAAACAGCAATTTATTTGGATAGTTACATCAAACCCAGAGTTAGATATCATTGTCTACTGTTGATGAAACTAGAGTAAATTTGTATTGTCTGTTTTAGATCTGAAAGTAACATTTAACTTTTATTTTGTCTCCCAACATTATAGACCAGACTAGAGACAGATAAATTTGCCATTAACTGATGTTTAACATGTTATAATGTTTGCTAAATTTATCTGTAGAATATGCTTACATGTGTAGCTGTACTCAGTGTTTGTGTTGTCTTTTCATTCTGTAATCCAGCTATCTAAGACCAGAGACTGCTCAGGGCATCTTTGTCAACTTCAAGCGATTGCTGGAGTTCAACCAGGGGCGCCTTCCATTCGCTGCTGCTCAAATTGGCAACGCATTCCGAAATGAAATCTCCCCACGTGCCGGTCTCCTGAGAGTGAGGTAATGTCTGGATTCACGGCTAATAAAATTAATTCTAGTGAAGAGGTGTTCTTTTCTTCCCATAAATCGACTCAGGTTCAAAATGGTTAAGATAAAAGGAGGTCCTGGACATTAATAATCATAATTCATTGAATGCGTCTGTAAAAAAACATTTAGCCAACCAACCAGGCATAGTGATCATTGCCATAGAGACATTCTTTTGTCATTTTCTAACATTGGCAGTGCAACTAAAAAAGATATTGCCTTATTTTAGTCTTCCTGTTTAATATGAGTGTCATGTTTTGTTTTTTCTAATCTTGTATTAAGAATTAGGAAAATACTGCTGAAAACTGCTTATCTACTAAATATCGCCAATGTGGTAAAATGAGAATCGTATACAGCCTAGCTTTCAATCCTACCAGGATTTTTTTCAGGGGCAAATGAGAGTTACTACTACCAACACGACATATATTCACAAATTTATTAATAAAGAATGATTGATAAATAGTTATAAATAATTTATGCAGAAAATAATTCAATCTCGTAGTCAAGTAACTGTACAGTTATGAATCGCTGCTTAACCCTATTAAGGCCGGGCTATTTGAGGTCTTCAGCAGGCCGGGGGGGGGCCATTATGGCCCCCCCCTAAGATCTCGGCCGCGGAGCGGCCGATCGCCGTAAAAATTTGCACGCGTGATAAGTGAAGTGTATAGAATACAATGGTAATTTTTAAAAATTTTGAAAAATTCATTAATTTGCATATTTATGGTAATTTATGCAAATAAGTCATGAAATTCATATTTTTACCCATAAATCATATATTCTTCATAATTAAACTCTGGTTTTCACTACATATATTCTTTAGAGCATTTGGAATGATACTACAACAAAAAAAATTGGAAGAGCCCGGTTCTTCCTTTTGTTTTCTATTGTTTTATTAATTTCTTATGTATTTCTTTGTTTTTTTAACTTATGTATTTTATTGTTTTTGTTGTTTATTTTATTTCTAACTATAATTTAACTGTTTTGAACCCCAAAACCAACATATAAAATGTAAACAACACCAAATATCTAATAATACACCTCATTTTATGAAAATTGATATTTCCATATGTTTTGTACACAAATCACGAAATTTAGCGATTTTCGGGCTGACATGCATAGACAAAAGGTCACGTGACTTTGTAACGGAGGGTCCGATTTTCAAAATTTTTGTTTTAAAACGTGCGCAAGACCCGAAAGAAAAAAGTCACCAAGCAGCGGCGCGTCATCTTGCAGCGTTTTGGAGCAATAAAAAAAATTCCGGAGGGGGGGGCCATTATGGCCCCCCCCCGGCCTTAATAGGGTTAAATATATATGTGATGGTGATTAAATCATAAGGTAAATATATTCTTGTTGAAATGTGGCGAATGTTGAATTTCTTTATTTCTATTTTTTTATGTTCTAGGGAGTTCACATTTAATAAATGTAATCAATTGGTATTTTTAAACAGTAAGTAGAAAAATTCTAGTTGAAATCTGATGGTTGTGGAATTTCTTTATTTCTATTATTTCTTGTTCAAGGGAGGTTACATTTAATCAATTTAATCAGTATTTCAGTTAGTTGAATATATTCTAGTTGTAATGTGGCATTTGTTGAATTTCTTTATTTTTTGCCCCAGGGAGTTCACAATGTGTGAGATAGAGCACTTCATTGACCCAACGGACAAGGACCATCACAAGTTTGACACCATCGCTGACCTGTCACTGCCCCTTTTCCCGGTGGACAGACAAATTGGTGGTCAATCACCCATCAAGATGACCATTGGTGAAGCTGTTGAGCAGGTAATTGGGAAATTATTTTATAATTTTTGTCCCTCTTTATTTATAAACATGTCAAACAAATTATTGAATACAAATACTGGCACAAATTTGTGACCATTGCTGACCTGTCACTGCCCTCTTTCCGGTGGACAGACAAATTGGTGGTCAATCACCCATCAAGATGACCATTGGTGAAGCTGTTGAGCAGGTAATTGAGAAATTATTTTACCATTACCTCCTTCATTAAAATCCTTCAATCGTAAAAGTACAAACTAATTGTGGAAATGAAAGAAATGAAAATGAAAATGTCAAAAAAATGACTGCATACAAGAACCATCACAAACTTGATACTATCGCTGACATGTCGATGCCCCTCTTCCCAGTGACAAAAAAAGGTTGCCTGTCCGTCAGTCACCCATCAAGATGGCCATGGTGGAGCTGTTGAAAAGGATAGTAAGAAATTATTCTAATTAGTGCTGTAGTCGGTCCCGACTCGAGACTGCTTTTGATGGTCTCGTGACTCGGACCTCCGGAGCCGTGTCACAATGTAAAACAAATTTTATTGGGGACTCAGACTCTGAACTTGTGGACTCAACTACAGCTTCTGATTCTAATTAATGTACAGTTATGAGTACAGTAATTAATAGATTGCATATATATATATAGCGCTTAATATCTAGGGTTTCTAAGTGTTGTAGCATTAATATTACCCTTGGTAATTGGGTACAATTCAAACCCATGCAATTATCTTGATCACCATCTCAACTCCCAAGGGAGCATAATAGTCCAAACTGCTCTGGGCGCCACCGGCTAACACCCGACCAAGTACCCATTTATCAAGGGGCCAGTGAAATTGCACTTGGGGCCAGCAACATTTATAAAAGTCATATTTTGGTGGCCCGATCGGGCGAGCAGATTTTCAACCTGACATTGACAAAATGAAAAAATCTTCGTTTTCTTTTATGTCATGCTGTAATCACAGGTTTGATAAGGAAAGAGTGATATTTTGAATATTTTGAATTTTGGGGCCAGTAAATTTTCTTTCGGGCCACCATAATAGGGGTAAAATTGATTTCACTGGCCCGACTGAGCCACCGACTAAAAAGGTGAATGTGGAGCCCTGCAGTTATACTCCTGGGTCAAGAGCAGCAATGTAGATGACACGTCTTCTTGAAGGGCACAAATGCCAGGGCATCAACTCGGAAGTCAAGCGCTTATCCGATGGTGCCATAACACCTCTACAATGCACGGCCAAACAGTTAATTAAATTGTAAACTAAGTTTTCCCTTTCTTTCCTTTCCTCCACCCAGGGGATTATCAAGAGCCGGGTGTTGGCATACTTCATCGGCAGGACGTTCCTCTTCCTGACCAAAGTCGGTATCGACCCTGCCAAGCTCCGGTTCCGTCAGCACATGTTCAACGAAATGGCTCACTACGCCACCGATTGCTGGGACGCTGAAACCAAGACTTCTTACGTAATTACCATTTTTCAATCATTTGTATTTCTAGTCATTCCAACCGTTGTTGTTGAATCTGCTGCTATGTCAGTGGTTATTGACCAGCTTATGTTAGTGCACGCTCAGATGCGCTTAGATGACGTTTCATGGCAGCCTCCAGTGCTAAGTTAAAACAGTTGATATTGGTTTCAAAATATTAATTATTTCCAAATTAATGAAACCCAATAAGAAATACACGACTAGAAGTGACAGGAATTATGCACTTATCAGGAACAACAAACCAAAATTCCAGCGTTTCCTTCCCCTTTAATTGTAACTGGTAATTTCTGTAATTTTATCCTGGACTAAAGTTCTGGCACTGATGAGGATTTAGGCCTATATATGTTTTCATTTTTGTTCAAATTTTAGCAAATAATAATTTGCATTTAACATTATAGAAAATTAAAGAGATCTTGGAACTTTTATTTGATCCGATATGTCCTCTGAGTGATGCGTGAAAATTCCATATTAAATGGATGTTACATGGCCAAGAAATTAGCAAAAATGCCAAGTGATTTTTGCTCATTCAGTGTGCTAACTTTGTACACAGTAGGTATTCTTCCATATGTAGACTTTCAAATTCAAACTTTACTATCATAAATATTGTTATAACGAAAGAGAAATTTGTTCCATGCTTCTGTTGGTATTAAAAAATACAACAAGCTATATGAGAACGGCTAGAGTTCCAAGTAAAATTTGTCGAGTTTGAAAATGTTTCTATATCCCTCTAAACTGATGTATGACTTGGACAATGAAGGTACCAGCTACTTCTAAACCTGATATGATGAATTTCTCCTTACAGGGCTGGGTGGAGTGTGTAGGCAATGCAGACAGATCCTGCTATGACCTCACCTGTCACGCCAAGGTCAGCAAAGTGCCTATGGTGGCTGAGAAGAGACTTCCAGAACCTATATCCTTTGCATACATATACTCTTAGGGATGTACTATTTGTTTACAAAATTATCATCTGTTTAGAGGCAGAGACATCATACAGTGGGACCTCTCTATAATGAGGTCCTTTGGGCCATGACAAGTATTTGCTTATAGCTGGCATCTTGCCAAATCAGGGAAGAATAAAACAAAATAAAACAAATTATAATTTAAAGGGCTTGGGTCAGCAAAATTACCTTGTTATATGGGGGTTCTGTTATAACATAGATTTGTATAACAAGGTTCTACTGTTTTTAATTTTATTATCTGTTTGTCTGCAACATCTATTACAAGGTAAATGGTCTGATTAGATTGAAGGTTCATCTGGTCACTGATCATATGGCTCAGTTTACATAGAGTTTGTTCTCACAGGTTTACATAAAGATGGTACAGTGGAATCTCTTTATAACAAAGTCCTTGGGATCATGAAACCTACCTTGTTATATCAGTGTAAAAACACACCAGACTTAAAATGGCTGGGACCAGCAAAAACAAAATCTTGTTATAAGAGGATTTTGTTATATCAGAGCCCCGGGGGGGCACTCATGTATAATGTAAGACGGGTATGTGCCGCTTAAAAGACCCCCTTTTTCACACTCAATCACAGCTCTAAAGATACCCGATTTTCAAAACTTTCCGCTCCATAGACCCTCGGAATTACTTGGCTAGGTAGTTGAGTAGCGACAATCCTTTATTCTTCTTCTAGTTTGGCTCCATAGACCCCCGGAATGACTTGGCTTTGTATTTGAGTAGCGCCAAATCCATTATTCTTCTTCTAGTTCGGCTCCTTAGACCACAATTTGAGCCTTTTTGAGGGTTTCCGTAGGTATTTGGAATCTCCAAGTCTATGTATTTTGTAGTTTTAGTCTGCTCCTTAGACCCCTTAACTCCCCTTTCAGGGATTTTGTAGCTCTAAAGACCCTATATTTTGTGCGTTTGAGGGATTTTGTAGCTCCAAAGACCTTATATTTTGTGCGTGTAGTTAGCTCTTCAGACCCCCATTTCAGAGTTCCGTGCGGCACACCCCCGTCAAAAAATAATTTGAGTGCCCCCCCCCCCCCCGGGATCAGAGCTCTTTATAACAAGGTTCCACTGTACCTTTTTGTACTGGGATCACCTTTTTGTACTTGGTGAATACCAAGAAACATGAAGATCTTATAGTAGACACATACAACAGTCTGTAGTTAGAGCTCTTTGGATAAGATTCCTTGACCAATGTTCCTGCACAAGACCATTGATGTGGTTGAAGCAGCACCGGTCAAGAGCGTCCTGGGGAAGGCTTTCAAGAAAGAGGCGAAGGCCGTCATGGAGCATCTGGCAGGGCTCGGGGAAGCCCAGCTCTTGGAACTAGAGAAGAGTCTAGCAGATAACAGGTTAGTGCCAGAATAATTTTTGTTCTTAAAATATTTGTAAAGTGTTCAATTTAATTTTTTGTTGTAAATTCAGATTATTTTCCATATGCCAATGAACATTTTTAATAAACACATAATATATTCACATGATAAATATTCTAAATTAATTGTTGCAAGATATAGAAAAGGACAGAGAAAGAAGGATATTGTATTATCGAGCAGTGGTAGTAAGATTACAATAATATGATTATGATAGTGATGGGGGTGGTGGTAATGGTAATAATGATGATGACATCAATTATGATTCACATTATGTATGTGTTACTACTGATGCTCATTTTTGTTTCCTTCCCTCAATGTGGATTGCCTGACATTGCAGCGAGGCATCTGTGGAGGTGAATGGGAAGAGTTTTAAGCTGACCCCTGAGATGGTCAAGGTCAACAAATACCAGAAGACTGTTCATGGTGAGTGATATTAGCACATCTGAATTTTGCAATAAAGAAGCTTTATTACAAACAAAAATCAGTATAAGAAATTCTTGTATTACATTGTATTATAATATGTTATACTTTAATGTTATATTTTCTGCAAACAAGAGTAAACATTAGACAATGCTCAACAAAATAGGCCTGCAGTGAGCATTCAGTTTATAAGCTATGGCGGTGAAGGGCAAATTACAATCTTTTATAAAATACCTGACAAAAAGAAATGTAATAACTTCACACTTTGATTTAAAGTGAAACCAGTAAAGTGTCTCCACGATAATTACTTGGAGCTTCCACATTTCTCTTCTACCGTGTTGTTTGGCTTATGGTAAGAGAAGAATAAACTAGGGTTCTATTTTTTCAAATGCCCCTTTAGTATGACGATATCTATCATTGATAATCATTCAGCTCAAGAGCGTTAATGAACGGTCATAAACCTCATACACGGTTTACAGTAATTCATTGTAAAAGCTTTTTTAACCAGGAAAGCAGTGTTCTTTTTCAATGAAACTTTCACATATCATTCGGACATATCTTACAATGATTTTGGTATAGGATTGAAGTCTCAAATGTAATTTGGGGCAATATCTGACACTTTACAGGTGCACCTTTCATATTTGCTTGACTATTTCTTTCTTACAGTTGAGGAGTTTACCCCCAGTGTTATAGAACCTTCCTTTGGGGTGGGGCGCATCCTCTACTCCATCCTAGAGCACAACTTCAAGGTCAGAGAGAATGATGAACAGAGAACGGTGAGCAAGAAATCTGTCCATAAACATCATCTATTTATCATTTAACCCACTCCCTTCCATATTCTGAAGTCCCCATAGACTTTGTACATAGCCCACCGGGTTCCCCTCGGCAAGGGGGTACATTTAGTGCAAGTGCAGAGAGCCATGTAAAAAAAAGGAGACAAAAGGTTCCCAACATTCTAACCTTCATCTGAGAAACTAGATGGTTTTTTAAGCTGCATTTTAGAACATTTGTTTGCCATTTGTTTGCTCGCTAGATTGTGACATCACCTCCAAGATGTTTAACAATTGTGTTTTATGTGCCTTATGTCGAAAATGATTATTGTAATTCAATGGGCAGATTTATACTGATCGTACTCATGACTTGTTAATTAGTGTTAGATTAGTATTCATGACTTGTTAATTAGTGTTAGATTAGTATTCATGACTTGTTAATTAGTGTTAGATTTATAGTATTCATGACTTGTTAATTAGTGTAAGATTAGTATTTATGATGTTCAAACGTTCGCATTATTCACTTTCTATCCACTGTTATACTTGTTGATTTGTTACCATTCTGTTTAATAGCAACCACTGGAATTGGGACGGAAGGCTTTTGGCCACAGTTGTTCAGTTATCTTTTTCCAAGCCCTGGCATTCCAGTGGTTGCAATTTCCTTACTTTGTTACACTTTTCTTGTGTATTTGATTTGCCGAATAAATAATAATAAAAATAATAACAAGACTTTGTACAGGGCTTGCCCTGAGCGGTGAATTTGGTGCCAATGGCCACCAGAAGATTCACTAGAGACTCTTGTATTTGCAAACATCAACTCAAGAAAATGAAACACACAAGCAGTGATATATAATCATGAATTAAAAAAACATGTGATGATATAGCACATAATCATCACAAGGACTCTATGCGCTTTACCAAAACTATGTTTCACTCTTTCTATTTGTTTGATTGTTCTCTTTCCAGTACTTCACTCTGCCACCATTGATAGCTCCCTACAAGTGCTGCGTGCTGCCACTGAGTACCAACAAGGAGTTTGATCCATTGGTTCAAAAGCTAGGTAAGTCTCTAAAATATATAAACTTAGTTTTTGCTGAGCTATTTATTAGTCATGTATAAACATCAGTTAAAGTGTGACTGTATTATTAAATCCTAGTTTGTCAGGGATATAGCTACTCAATGGCAAAAGGGTAAAATCAAAAGTACCTTCTTTTCCCATCTTTACAGCCAAGTCACTCAGTGATGCGAACATCTCGCACAAGGTCGACAGCAGCTCTGGGTCGATAGGGCGGCGCTATGCCAGGACGGATGAGATCGCCGTGCCGTTCTGTGTCACCGTGGACTTTGACTCGTTGAAGGAACCCAACACGGTCACGCTAAGGGACAGAGACAGTCTTGAACAGATCAGATTACCGGTATTAAATACTAGCACATTTTGATCTTCATTTTGATCTGCAGTTAAATTCCCTGAGTCAGTAATAATTTTTGGAGTATAAGCCAGTTCGTAATTAGACTATGGAGCTTGGGTGACGTCAGAGGGCGTAGTCCGATATTCCATCAACGGGCTATCAACGTACAGTAAAGTGTATGCTATCATGTCATATTACCGGATAATTTTAGTTTGACAGCATAAAACAAACATTAGATGCATAAAATCAAAGTGGAAATTATACGAGCAGCTGCATAAACTCATAAAGAACACATTTGATGTAAAGTATATTCAAGAATTTACTGATTTTTCTCCATATCAACTTTCTTGTAATCATCTTTCTTGTGCATGATCTAGGTGAATCATTCACACGCAATAATGCTACAAGGCGGGCGATAAGCATACCACCCATTCGTACAATGTACCGTTCAAAATTGAACGCTATGTTTTAGGACGCCATCGGCAAGGAAAACAGACGGGATATAATATTTCTTTCTACATGTTGCGCGGTCTTCAAAACAAGAAAGTCGGTAATCATTATCAATTTATATAAATTGTGGATCACATAAACGAAATTTTGTTTGCATTTGCTAATAAATGGAGAGAGAAATCAGCCGGCAAAAACTGTTTTTGCGTTGGATAGTGCAGCAAGCGGAAGACGATAATCTCCGCACAATGCTACGTACACTATTATGTACACCTATACGTGCGTGCTAGCCAGGCCAAGCAAGGCTCGGTGAAATTATTGATCAATAAATATCATCATTACACATGAATAACACATTCTATCAAACCGGTTCTTGTTCTATGAAATAGTACATATTATGCTATTAATCTATGATGTGGTGAATACAAAAACGATGGGCTTATTTTTATCCTGATCCAGATTTTAAAAACGTAAACAAATAATTTGCATTCAATTGCACGTGTGGCTCCTTTGATTCTCACGATCGATGGAATATCAAAATACCCGGAAGTAAATACGCGCATGCGCAGATTGTAACTACGAACTGGCTTATTGATTTGCCTGTTTGTATCCTATTAGCAACATCTTCATTGTGTAGAACCATCGTCATCACTATCATCATCATCATCGTCATCATCACCATCATCATCCATCGTCATCGTCATTTTCATCATTATCACCATCATTGTCATAGTCATCGTCATCACCATCATCGATCACCACCATCATCATCATCGTCATTATCACCATCATTGTCATCATCACCATCATCGTCATTATCATCACCATCATTATCACCATCATCATTATCATCATCGTCATTATCACCATCATCATTATCACCATCATCATCATCGTCATCACCATCATCGTCATCATCACCATCATCATCATCATCGTCTTCACCATCATCACAACCATCATCATCATCGTCATTATCACCATTATCATCATCATTATCACCATCATCATCACCATCACCATCACCATCGTCATCATCACCATCATCAACATCATCGTCATCATCACCATCATCATCATCATCATCATCATCATCATCATCATCATCATCATCATCATCATCATCATCATCATCATCATCATCATCATCATCATCATCATCATCAATAACACCCCCACAACCAATATCATTTCCTCATTGATCAGCCTCTTTTTTTTATCACTTGAAAAAAAAATGTAATTATTGTCTTGGAGTTCATTCTTCTCCATAATGTTTGTGAAAAGTACATAGTACTACTAAATATGGAACTACATATAAAACGAGCAAAGTGTTTTACTCATTCATTAATTCGATTTTTATTTTTTTTATCAACTTGATTATTGAGTGTTATTTTCTTGTTTCGAACAGGTGAATGAAGTGACTGTGCTGATCCAAGACCTGTCGTGTGACAAGATCAGATGGAGTGATGTTCTCGCCAAGTACCCCAAGTTTGAAGGCCAGCAGGAGAAGGAACAATGATGACAGTCCTGTCATCAGTTTTACTTAGTATTTGGCTTAAATAGGTTACTTAGCATAAATTGGAATTCAATTAATTCATCAACTATTCATAAAAATTTTACCAGAATTTTGATGTCATAATATCTTCAAAGTTTACAATTTAATTTTGTGTGACTGAAGTAAAAGTCTGAAAAGCGATCTTGATACGAGATAGGTAAAGTTTTCAGCTAAGCAAAATGCTCAGTAACTTTCTTACCTGATCCAAGTTTTGAATTGAATACCAGCCCAGGGCCCCGTTGCAGAAAGCGATAAAATCGATTTCAAGTTACAATTAATTGTAAGTCAGATCATGTGTTCTCAATGGGCAAATCTGATTGGTTGAAACGCACAAATTGTATGACTTACAATCAGTTATAAGTTACAATCGATTGTATCTCTTTCTGCAACGGGGCCCTGGTGTTCAATTCAATACTTAAGTGAAACAATTATGCAATTCGCTGACTTTTTGGCTTCTGTAAATTACTTAGCCGGAATTGGGGTTCAGTTCATTGATTGACAATTTTTATGGAAAATCATGACCTTATTTCTACATTTATGAAGTACAAGTCCAAAATATTTGAATAAGAGGTTCGTAAATTTTCCTTAGCCCAGCTAACTACGAACTAAATATTTGAATTATTATAAGGATTGAGTTTACTACTGACCCTGAGGCTTATTTTATGAAAGGGTCTTAGCGTGGAGATAGCATGCAGTTATCTCTGCATTTCGCAACAGAGCGTCGATAGCCGTTGGAAATTCAAAAGCTTTAGGGTCTGGACACGGAGACTAATTGCATCGTAGCCGAGACCCTTTCATGAAACAAGCCCCTGGTCAATGCTTATTCCAGATGTTTGTGTGTCACCGCAATCTCTAAATTCCATGTCACAGAAATCTGTTCAATTGCGCATTGACCTGTATCTCCTAAAACATGCAAAAGGACTTTTGCATGTTTGTTTTCTTCTTTGCCTTAATTTGTATCTTAATTTTCAACATCTTTCTATTTTGCTAGACTATTATGTACATGTAGTAACGTAAATCCCTGTAACAGGGATGCCAGTTTTCAGGCCCTGGGCCCCTACAAATTCAGGCTTACAAATCCCTGCTGTAAGTGAAAGAGCAAGTTTTACTGCACACTGCATGATCTGATTCCTATCAAACAAACAACTGTGTATCTGAACTTAAAATGTATATATTTTAAAAGCATTTTATAGAATATTTCAGATCCTAGATTGTTTGACAGATTGGGATCATATCGGTGGTCTTCAGCAATTTCTATTTATTTTCATTTTGACTTATGTCTTTTCGTTGTTTACTTTATTGGCCATGGGAACGAATATTATATTGTCGGTAATAATTGGTTGCCCTTACAAACATATTTTTAGTGTGTGTATTTATGGCCACAGCCAGGTTAATAATATACTGTATAGTGTAACGTGCCTCTGAATAGAATTTCTAGATTGATGGCGCAGTATAAATTCTGGTCTATTATTATTATTATTCAAGTGAAGGAAATTAACATTCAATGTTATTATGTCCTAACCATTACATATATTGTTATAGATGCATGGCTTATTTCGGCTGCAACATGAAGATTATGATTATGTAGGCAATACTTATAGCATGGCTATTATCTATTTTCCAAATAGAGTATGTAATGTTCACTTTATGATTTAATTATTTGTATAATTCATCAGTAAAGTGTGATTATTGTCTTACTTTTCTTGAAGGAGACGGTTGCAAGTTGTTAAACAATTATCATTCACAAGAAATATGCAAAACTTAAATTTGTATCTTCTTCAATAGCACAGTGAAACCCTTTTATTACAAACATCTGTGGGCCATTGATTTTACTGTCAAATCACCTCTTTTATATCACGTTACCTGGTTAAAACAGAGCTCATTGCAAAGGGGTTCTACCGTATGTTGTGATAGTTCAGCATTCCACTGTATGTCATCTATGCATGGGCAAACTGCAGTCCGTCTAATCATGTGCTAATCAGTATGCCCCAAGTTACTGGGAATGTAGAAGTTATACTGTATACAATTTTGAATTTTATATTCACTTTCTCGGCCCCTTTCATAGCTGCCAACTGTTACGAAAAATTCGTAATTGTTACGAATTTCCCACCCTCTTTACGAAATTACGAAAACTCCTTCTATAATTACGATTTTTGAAGAAAAAAAAAAAAAACACGATTTTTTTTTTTTTTTTTTTTTTTTTTTCCGTTTTCACGTTTTTAAACGTATAGAGACAACGTTTAAACGTAAATCTGACCAAATCATACCTAGTAATTGTGCAAAAATGATGAAAAATAGGGCCATGGACGCCGGCCGCAATGGACTCCGCGCTTCACGCTCCAGAGCCCTAAAGCGACCCCTGGACCCTGGCTAAAGGGACTTCGCGCTCGTGATGTGTGCTTCGCGCACATGATATTCAGTTTTGCTTAAATGTTACTAATTTAAAATTCCAAATGTTGGCAGCTATGCCTTTTGCTTGCCATTTATGTCAACAATTTATAAAGGAAACAGAATTTGAGAAGCCTTATTATAATTTTCTCAAATATGTATGCGAAAGGTTCAGTTCCACATGTGCATATTACAATATAATGTTCTTAAGAATGTTACAGATGCTCTCTATCTCTCTGTTATTAACCTGTTCATGACTGGTTCCGAAAATATTTGGGCTTTGGTCTATGGAGAATACATGTTGTAGCATAATCAGTCCGTCCTGAACGGGTTAATGAAACATATTCTTTGTTTGTTTTTTTATGCCTCCGCAACGAAGTAGCCGGAGGCATTATGTTTTCGGGTTGTCCGTCCGTCCGTACGTACGTCCGTACGTACGTACGTACGTCCCGTTCTCGTGATCGCGTTATCTCAAGAACCGATTGACGGATTTTCACCAAACTTGGATCATGTATGTATCTTGGGGGGCCGATGATCTGATTAGATTTTGGGGTCATGAGGTCAAAGGTCAAAGGTCACAGAGCTCATTATATATGCAAAAATAGCTCGTGATCGCGTTATCTCAAGAACGGATTGACGGATTCTGACCAAACTTGGTACATGTATGTATCTTGGGGGGCCAATGATCTGATTAGATTTTGGGGTCATGAGGTCAAAGGTCAAAGGTCACAGAGCTCATTATATATGCAAAAATAGCTCGTGATCGCGTTATCTCAAGAAGGGATTGACAGATTCTGACGAAACTTGGTACATGTATGTATCTTGGGGGGCCGATGATCTGATTAGATTTTGGGGTCATGAGGTCAAAGGTCAAAGGTCACAGAGCTCATTATATATGCAAAAATAGCTCGTGATCGTGTTATCTCAAGAAGGGATTGACAGATTCTGACCAAACTGGGTACATGTATGTATCTTGGGGGGCCAATGATCTGATTAGATTTTGGGGTCATGAGGTCAAAGGTCAAAGGTCACAGAGCTCATTATATATGCAAAAATAGCTCGTGATCGCGTTATCTCAAGAAGGGATTGACAGATTCTGACCAAACTTGGTACATGTATGTATCTTGGGGGGCCGATGATCTGATTAGATTTTGGGGTCATGAGGTCAAAGGTCAAAGGGCTCATTATATGTAAAAGTAGCTTGAGATTGGAAATCTCAAGAACTGAATATCAGATTTCAATCCAAATTGATACCTGAATGTATCTTAGGGAACAATTGTAGTCATTAGATTTTAGGGTCATGAGGGCAAAGGTCAAGGTCACTGATAGCTCATAATTGTGATACGTCAAGATCTAAAAGACAGAGTACCATCAAAATTGAGTTAACAGAATTAATTCAGTGTACAGAATTAATTCAGTGTACAGTATATGTTGATTTGGGCTTGATATAAATAAATTGCGTAATGGCGGAGGCATCATTTTCGACTGCGCGCAGTCGAAGATCCATCTAGTTTCGTAAGAAAATCAGTGCAATTACTAACTGCACATTAGTTCATTAATACTAAAATCAATCCATGTTTTGTTTTCAGGATACAAACCTATAGAGTATCGAGGTAGTGTTGTCACATTCTTTTGGTAATGGTTTGGGTTTTGGGCAAGTGGATTGGAGCTGGTCGATAGCCTTCTTAGCAATTGCTTTTTCAGAAGTTGCTGGCTTGCCTGACATGGTTTAAAACCACTACCCATGGCTATGAATAGTTTTGACATCAGTTGGAAGAATTTGTGTGCACTTTAATATCCTCCTTGTTCAACAGTTTATTAGTTTCAAATCTTCCACTCTCATTCCAAATATGATAAATGTTTTTCTCATATGTCACAAAGTATGTTTAGAGTCCTGTTTTTTTTTCTTGTCATGCAGTTATGGAACTAAGAATCATGAATAAATGCCAACACATTTATATGTACATGTAACGCCGTTTGTGTACGACTTGTTCTTTATTTTTTCATATTGTTTAAACTTGTTTACCTCGTGAACATGGACTTCAGATTGTATCCCCTACTGCGCATCAATTTTGGCAATTGAAAAGCATTCCATCATATCAAATATTTTATTTTTTATTTTAAAAAATCATAACCCATTCATCTATTGTAATAAGCCAAACAAGATACAATTGATTTCAGTTGAATTTGGCAAAGTTAGTGAATCACCTAACCCAAACCCCCAAATTGACCCCAACCCCAAAACCAAATTTAAATCCTTAATATATCCTTACAGTAATTGACCATTGATTAACATTTAGGACCAATGATACCATGACCTGCAAAAGTTTTATGAAATGGGGGCCCAGAGGTGTGCACACCAAGCAAAGTCACCCCACCAGACACAAATGCACATATTCACACATAATCGGTCAAATGGCAAAAAAAAGTAAACAAGTTAAAATAAAATTACAATAAACAGTTCATATCTTTTATTTCAATAGGATCCTCTGTTTTTGATGTACAACGAAGTACAAAATAGTCTATGGGTGCATATTAGTATGTACACTGTACAACACACTTGGAACATGTTATCTACATTTCTTACTGTACAAAAAAAAATAATACAAGTTTCTATGGTACATTGGTTAATATATTACAAGATGATGTTCATACACACTGATTATTAGCTAAAGTGACTGTACAAAGATTAGTAGTACAGAAAACCTGATCAACATAGCATCGCGGACTCTTGGTCCACAACAAAGTAATACAACAAAGATATCCTGACCTGTTTATATCATGATGTTGCAGTATATTAAGCTACAATAAATACAAAGAAATGTGGAACTAAGGAACTAGAAATTACTTGTTTGTAATTAGAATTCGTAGATCAGTCTTAGTATAAACAAACATCCATAGTATTATAACTTGCATTGTGTATTTCAAACCACTTGATCTGGTAAAAACAATATGAATCCAAAACGTTGCTTTAAACTACCAAATTTAAAACCTCTGCTATTTTCCTTAGAACACATACTGAAAGTATTTTTTTTACTGTGTTGAATACTAGCAACTTGGTTTGTTTTTTAAAGATTTATTAGAAACAGTCGACATAATTCTGTATAAAAAGATGATTGTCACAGTCACAATCAAGTTTTAGTCAATATATTAATTAGTCACATGTACATACTTATGACCAAATATTTACTCCTTCAAATTGAAAACAATTACCACTTGGGCCCATTCAAAATCAACGATCACTAACTTACATTATTTACACAAGATCTTGAAACATGTATATGTAGTACTTTTCAAAATGATTTGAGGACATTAATTCTGCTTTCTATAAAATAAAAAAATTTAAAAACAGCTGTCTTTACGTTGATCTATAATTACTCAATGCATGGTGAATGGAAGAGGAATACAAGTGCAAAATGTCAGTGTAATTTTTTTTCATGCATTTTCTTTATCTAAATAATATGGAACGGTGAACCCAGGTCGAAAAAACAGTTGAAAATTAGTTGCCAACTGGTACCAGTTGATACCAGTTGCGGCCAACTGGTTTCAATATGGAAATTGGTACACTGGAATCAACTGGAATCAATTGGAATCTACTGGAACAACCAGTAACAGAGCTGCCAACCTCTAGAACATGAAATCAGTACTCTCAAGGCTCAAAATCAGTAATTTGGGGACGAAATCAGTAATTTCCTACGCGGCTCTATAAACTATAAGTTTAGTGAAACGGTTACACGACGGTTAACCGACCGTCATCGGCAAAAACGTTTAAAGCAGAACGGGTAACCGAAAAAAGAAAAAAAAAATTGCTAAAGTGAAGGTATTTTACATGTATCACAAATAAACAAAACAAATAAACAAATGGTAAGAGAATTAATGATAGGGAGATTAGACTGGTAGAGCCAATCACGTCGTGGTCACAATGTAGAAATGGTTGTATATATGGTCACAGACATCCGAAGGCTTTCATCTTGACAATGGTTTGTAGACTAACGACTAACATGGCACTGCCCTGCTGATTCCAATTGAAAAAACGGACAGATATCGGATATATCCGGGGGAAAAGGGGAAAAAAAAAAAAAAAAAAAAAAAAAAAAAAAAAAAAAAAAAATCGATTTTTTTTTTTTTTTTTTTTTTTTTTTTTTTTTTTTTTTTTTTTTTTTTTTTTTTTTTTTCCCCGTAATTTTTAAGCGGAATTCCGTACTCCCGTAATGGGCGTCAATTTCCGTACCAATTACGGAAAATCCGTACTAGTTGGCAGCTCTGCAGTAAGTAGTACATGAGGACCAGTTAAAGTAGTTGGTTTCAACTGGTATTTTGAATTGGTTTCAACTGGTATTTCTATTGGTTTTAACTGGTCTTCTGCATCTGTCCATTTATCTTTACTGGGAATCGGGAATTTTAACTGCTACCGTTTGATGCCAGTTAAAACCAGTAAAAACCAGTTGAATTTCCAACTGGTTTCAACTGGTTTCAACTGTTTTTTTTCGACCTGGGAAGCAAGTGTCTCTGACAATACACATTATGCAGTCAAACCTGTAAATAGTGCCACCTATATAGGGGAAACAAAATTGCCACTATAGACAGGTGACCTCAATAGAAAGATTGTATGTTTTCTCTGCCAGGGTTCATTTTTGGTGGTCACTATTCGCAGGTAGGCTGCTGTAGACAGGTGTGACTGTATTGCCATTTAAAAATATATCCGAGATGCAACTTTGTGAACCAGTACAAACAAGTCATAAATATACAGGTGCAATAAATATTACTACAATATGTATACATCAAGACATGTAATTTTTGGAAGATCAAAACAGTTAAAATACAAAATACCCTCAAAAGTATTGCAGCTTCTTATTGACATTATGATAATATTGGAAAATCCCTGCCGTACACCAGTAATGAAATTTCACAGATAAGATAAAGATGTCAATACATAATTTGTTCACAAATTTCAACCCATTAAAGGGATCTAGTAATTGTCCAAATCTTAACAATCCAATTGGAATTCTAGCGGTTCCCTCATACCTTTTTGTATTTGTATTAACGATAGAAGCATCGGACAGGTTTCGGTTTTTCAAATTTCCCTTTCGTGAAAAATATATAAACGACTGAAGTGTTCAGATGTTAAACTATTCACTGGAAAGTTGTAATCATGTACAAAGTCAGTGCAATGAGCTAGTGATTATCACTTTGCATTTTTGCTCCTAACACGCCCATTTATTGTCCTTTTAACTTGAAATTTTCACGCAATACCCAGTGGAAATATCAGATGACAACAGTATACATTGTATCAACCATTCATCACTTTTTGCTCATGTCAACAAAGTTACTAGATCGATCCCTTTAAGCCCAGCGCACACTACACGATCCGAGTCCGATCCGACGAACAACTGAGTATTTGAACTAAAGCCATGCGCGCGTATTACATGGATGTAGTATTGTTCAGATACCGAATCGTTCGTCGGATCGTGTAGTGTGCAGCGGCCTTAAAAGATGATTTGATTTTGGCATAACCTTCTCCATAGACCCCAGCCGGATTTTCGGGACCAGTCCTGAATCCGCTTTTTTTTTTAAGATTATCCATTTGCTGCGTGTATGAAAATTAGCACGCCTCTGTCTGTGTATGAAATAGACAAAAAACCCAAGTCGCCACATGTGACTGTGAGTCTGTATCCATCACTTGCACTGCAACAAAAACAATGAAATAATTCTTCTATCTTGTCATGAAACTGCAGTGATAATTTTTCTTTTAGCATTGTATTGACTTTATGTATCAACATAAGAAACTATGTACATGGTATAAATATGTCAAGTGAATCACTGATAGAAAAGTGTGCATGTTATTCAAGTAAATTTTGTTTCTTTATGGTAATTGGTTGGCAAGTTATTCTATGAAAACAAATTTGAGGAAATCTTAAAACTCCATGGCAACCACCCCATAGTGGGGAAATAATACATTGTAAGACTGATGATTTGATTTACGTATAAAAAGAGCACACGATATGAATACAAATTATCAACAAGTTATCAACAGGTAAATACGTAAACTAATACTTCACTCAAAATTCACTCAAAGAATGATTCACGATATACTTTCCAAGATCCTAAAGATGGATAAATGATGCTGAACTCTAAAATGAATAGTAACTATTTAAAGTAGTACTCATGATATAGTAAAATACAAAACAGATTCTAAAACACATTTCTGAACCTGATGAATACTTGATTCACAACAAAAGTGTTTGTACTAAAACTTCACTCCCTGAATGAAGAATTTAGACAAGTGAAAATGTTGAATACCAGCAGGAAGTAGTACAATCTTTAATTTTACCTCATTTTCACCTCATAACCTTAAACTAAATGACCTAGAATGAATCAGTACTGTACTGAAATGGTAGGAAGCTAAATTTTACAGAAAATAATCTGAAGGCATGTCAAAGTATGCATTGATGTCTGGACTACTGGCCTGTACCTTGACGCTCCGAATTCCCTGATGTTCTTCAACATACTCAACTTCAGCTTCCTCTTCCTCTAAATCCTTGCCTTTGGCCGGTGAATCCTTCCGCGCTTTCTTAGCTAGCCTTTTCCCAGTCGAGTTCCTTGGAGCCGTCTTAGCTCGTGATGTTGTACCAGGGGACTCTTTGGGCCCTATCTTCTGGTCAACTGAAAGCCTCCGCGCAGTCCGCGGCCCCATCCTTCTAAGCTTGCGCGAGGACGGTGGGGTCTGTGTGCACTGATCGTGACGCTCTTTTCTCGCCTGGTCGTTGGGTAGCGGACTGACGGCAAGATCGTCATCCACGAGGCTCTCGTCATCGTGGAATTCATAAATGCGCAAGTCGAGGTTGGATGGGATGCTGAGATTGAGGGCGAGGAGCGAACGCGAGAGCTTCGTTCGGCAACAGTGACGTCTGACGGGGTTCAGAATACGGAGGGAGAAATGAGGCTTCTTGAAGGTGTAGAATGTTGGGGAGAGGCCGGCCTTCAACTCATTCAGGAAAGTCAGAAAGCTTGTCGACTTTGCTGGCGAGTGGGAAGCGGACTTGGATCTCCTTCTTGGAGAGGAAAAGTTGATGCGCTTCACTTTTCCCTTCATGAAGAGTGATTTCCTTGCAGGAGTCGCATCGAACGGTAACCAGTCTCTGATGTACGTGGGACGTGCTGGTGAAGACTGGACATCGCGATGACCCAAGCAGCTCTCTGACCGGTGTCTCCGCTTTACTCTCTTGCGCCGAGCAGTTTGCTTTCCTGGAGAGAAAAAAGAACCTACCCGGTGCTTCACCGGGGAAAATATTGCACCTTTCTGCGCAGGGCTCGAAAACTTTGGAAACACAACCTCGGATTCTGAGTCATCGTGAACATAGTTGTCCGTGATCTCCTGCTCCACCTCCCGTGGTGTTCCTGGTGGCAGGACAATGTGCTGTATGCCTGGGCTCTTTGGACTTTTGTGACTATCCAGGAGGGTCCGTTTACTTCTCTTGGGTGTGCTGAATGGAACAACTCTAGTGCCTGGTTGAGGGGATTGGCGTAATTGATTTGACGAAAGCTCACGCAGGGCTTGTTTGGGGCTCGTGTTCTCAGGATGTGGCAAGCCTTCTTGTTTAGCACTTGAAGGAGTCTTTCTTTTCTTGGAAGGAGAGCACATCCCTGAGAATGAAGCATTCGATACAGGAGTTGACCTTGTTGCAGGTCTCGGGGCAGTATGTATTCTTGCACTGCGACGTTTGTTGCCAAGTTTCTCCTCTTTGTTAGACGCTTCTTCGACAAATACTGGAGCATCATCATCATCATCGGACATAGGTTCAGGTCCGAAGTCTTCGACCACTCGTTGCAGTGAACCCTGATTTTCCTTCTCAATGTTCGCTAACACAGACTTGTGGAAGTTTAGTGACGGCAATGTGCTGAGTTCCGACTCTCTACGTCTCTTGATCTCCAACTGTGTGTCTAACTTCTCCATGAATCCTGTGACCTGCTCCTCCCACTCTGACCCGTCAGAGGGGAAGTTGTCCACCTTCTGGAGAACCAGCCCAATGGTGAACTCCCCAAAGCTCCCCACAGAGCTCTTATCATCATCATCATCAACAGCTTGTTTCTCAGCTGGAGGATCCGAGGATGGGAGGCAGTAAACACTGAGAGCCGCTTTCTCTAGATTCTGTACAAGATGTCCACTTTCCTCCTGAACTTTCCTAAAGGACTCAGTCCGATTGAGCGTTTCAGTTATCTCGTCTTGCGAAAAGCCAAGAAAACTAGACTCCTCTTGTCCCAGTTCACTCCGGAAGACAAATTCAAGTGACTGCTGGTGCAGTGGCTGGTTCGTTTCGTTCCCGACCTCCTCGTTATTAATTGCAGGAACATTGTCTATGTTAAAAAGGTCATTGTGTTGGCTAACAGAAACTTGCGCCGTCTCTGTTAATCTGTTGTCAACCTCTTGTCCATTGGAAACTTGGCCGGTATCATCATGAGGTTGAGCATTTTTGGTTCCCTCATCATTAACTTCACCATCAGGAATGTGTTTTTTCTTACCATTTGCCTTCTTTCCTCTTCTAGGCTTGTCATTTTTTGGAGTACTTTCTATAATGCTCCCAACTGATTTATTGGTTAGGAGATCCAGTTCAGAGGTAGCACCCTCATCTGCTGAGTTTTGACTAGTACTGGTTTTCTTTCTCAAGGATGCTCTACGTGTAGTGGGTGAAGACTTCTGAACAACACTTGATTTTTTGTCCTCATTCTTATTTGACTTTTTACCAGTTCTCTTTGAACTCTTACCCCCTCTGGATGGAGGCGTTCTAGTAGACTGGAAATCGTCACTGGAATGAGTGTTGTCTAGAAGTGCAGGGACTCGTGGTTGGGGCTCCCTTATCTGAGGACTTGCTCCAACCTCAATTGCACAAGTATTGCTTTGACTCTCCATAGTGTCCACAGCCACGCTGCTTCCTCTCACTTTGCGAGGAGGTGCCTCACCATGGCTCCTCCTTGATTTCCTCTTGAATGAATCTGATGTTTTCCTCTCTCCTGTTGCTACCCTCCTCTTCAGTGAGCCAGCAATACCATCGTAGAACCTCACATCGTCATTGCTCTCAAAGACATCATCTAGGTCTGCTTCATCTGTTGTCATGAGACGTCGCTTCTTGACTTTCTTTGTTGACAACTGTTCGGAACTTGGGCTCTGTAGGGCCTGCGAACCTCGCTTGGCCCTCACTTGTTTCACATTATTTTGCGACACATCCCGAGATCCACCAGGTGCGCATGGTGGTGCAGTCTCAGCTACATTGAGTGTCCGTTGCACAATGATAGGTCTTTCATCTTCCTGGATCTCACAAACTACTGCTGGTTGTGCAAGCTCGCCTGCACTTGAAGGTCCGATGTTATTGTTATCTTCGCAGGCACCTTCTCTCAAGACCCTTGTGATCACAACTTCCTCTGCAAAGCCATTCTGAGGAGCCAGCTCCTCCTCACCTGCAATACCTCTAACCACATCATCCTGGCTACCAGTATCAGCACTACTGCCTTCCGGCATCCCTTGGGGTGTTGCGTGAGCCGTCCTGCTTTTCCTGGGCTGCAGCAAAGAAAGACTTCTCCGACTCTTTTTTCCAGTGGAAGCTCTCCTTGTGTCTGACACTCTTGGGCCATCAGTTGGAGTTTTCTGGGTTCCAGAAGCCCCAGGGCTTTCATGGGAAGCCCTTTTTGACCCGGATGCTCTTGGTCCTTCAGGAAGAGGCTCCATTGTTTCAGATACCCTTGGGCTTGCATGTTTTGAATGTTCGACAATGATTGGATCCTCTACAGTGGCAAGATGGTCACCAGATCTTTCCAGACTACCATTTACTGGTGCATCACCAGCCGCATCAACACCATCACCCAACCTTTCTTTCGGCTCAAACGTCCTTGAGTCAACATTTTTGTCAACAACTGAGTTCTCTTTCGACGTGTTGCTAGCACACTTTGCTGACTTTTTCCTAGGACTTAAAGACAGTCTCTTTTTTCTTGGACTTACAGGCAATGTACTTTTCCTTGGACTTAAAGACAGTCTTTTTTTCCTTGGACCTTTAGAGAGTTTTTTCTTCGGACTTGTTGCAGGTGATCTTTTCCCACGACTTCTAGATGGTTCCTTGGAATTTTTATGAGGGCCTCCAAGTCTCTGAGGATCCTCTGCATCCTGTTCTCCAACTTCATTGGCATCTGCCACTGGGGACAGTCTTTCCTGAGCGATTCCAAGGCTTCTTCGGACAAGGTCCACAGCAGCCTTGTCTACCTCACCCTCCCTAGACTTCTTCTTGTTCGGGGAGTGTCTCTGCTTAACCGGTGTTGTGGGCTCTGAGAGTAGTACCACCTCATCCTCACTCCCTGATCGATCAACCCTGCAGCAAGATACAAGAAATTGTGATGAATGGATTAGTTCATTGGATTATTATCAACCATTGAGAGTGCTATCTTGCTCTAAGATGTCATATTGCTCTTATTTTGGTTCAATTGTATATCTCTGTCACAACCTTCCACGTAATAATATAACAACTCAGTCTGCCTCATTCAGAGTTCTAACTGCAGCCATTACTTAACCAAAACAAATTTATCAAGAAAATCTTAAATTGACAATTGTGCACAAACTTAACTGGAATTCTCTTTGTCAGGGTTTCATTTCATCTTTTCACCAACAACAAAAATCACTTCTGGCATCAATAAATATACTCAGCATGAATGCTCACCATCTCAGCATGAATTCATTTTGTTACTATTTATTACATATTTACAATTCATATATCTTTACGATTGTTTTCAACTAAACATATGTTTTATGGTAAAATCATGCAAATCCTTTTTACTTCATTACAAAGAAGATAATTTATTTGCAAATGTGGGTGAACTGACATCAATAAAATATATAACATAGATAAATGAAAAGCTACATATTTTCTTACATGATAGGCTCTGACTGAGACGACGCCTCACCCTCTGCACTGCGGAACCTGGCACAGTCTTCTAAGAACCGAGACAGATTGGGACCTTCGGCTATCATGGAGTCAAGGTTGGAGTAATTATTCTTCTCCCCAACCAGCTGCTTGTGCTGCTCACTTTTTAAATGCTAGAACAAAGAAACAAATAAATAAACAAAATGAGATAAATAATAACAGAAGCAGAGACAAGCTAGTACCGGCTTAAGAAGTAAGTTAGATTGGGACCTTCAGCTATCATAGAGTAGAGGTTGAAGTAATTGTTCTTCTCTCCAACTAGCTGCTCGTGCTGCTCACTTTTCAGATGCTAGCAAACAAACAAAAAAATAAATAAACAAAATGAGAATAATAAGAACGGAAGCAAAGATTTTAAAACATGCCTCAAGAACCGAAACAAATTGTGACTTTCCGTTATCATGGAGTCCAGGTTGAAGTAATTATTCTTCTATCCAACCAGCTGCTTGTGCTGCTCACTTTGTACATGCCAGTAGACAAACAAATACACAAAATAAGATCAATGATATCAAAGAAACTAATACAGGCTTCAAGGAATTTTATTTTTATTGGAAACTTTGGCTATCATCGAGTCAAGGTTGAAGTAATTGTTCTTCTCTCCAACTAGCTGCTTGTGTTGCTCACTTTTTAAATGCTAGAAAAAATAAATAACCAAAATGAGTTAAATAATATCAGAATCAAAGAAACTATAACAAGCTTCAAGGAGCAAGATAGATTATGCTTTATCATCACACAACTGCAGACCAATGGCAGACAAATTAACTGCTACCTCAATGGCACATATGAACAAATTAGAATGTGAAGACACAGATTGAATTTGAGAATTGAACTCGATGGCAAATATGAACTAACACGAATGTGAAGACACCAATTTAATTTGAGAACAATTCCGCTCACCTTTTCCAGACTGTTGTACTTGACGCTGCAGAATTCACAGAACCCTTTCTTAGCAGCTTTGGCCTTGGAAGCTAGCGACCCTCTACTCTTGTTGATCACCTTCCTACTCAGAGACTGGCTGCGGCTTAGCTCTTTGTACCTAGAAAATGAGAAATAAAGAACAAAACAAGTTGGTACTTAAAGTGATGCATGTAAAGTGTCAGATATTGCACAAAATGACATTTGAGACTTCAATCCTACATCAATATCATTGTAAAATACAATTGAAAGATTTGTGAAAGTTTGAAAGAAAACGAACACTGTTTACCTAGTGAAAAAAACGGATATTGAGTTCATATTTTATCACCGAATACTGATGGTCTGCCATACTTTTGTCGTAGTAATGAATGATCCGTTTGAGATATTCGCATCCGTGTATTTTTACACACGTAGTACATAATTCATGGAATTTGAACTCGCTCGGCTCAAAGTTCAATCTCCGCAATGTTCTCACGGGTGCTGCATGCGGACGTTCTATGCTGAGACAATTGTACTTTTTTTCAATTGCGTTGATTAACGCTTTAGAAATAATGATTTTCAATGATAATTATCTTCATACTAAAGGGACATTTGGAAAAATCAAACCCTATTTTATTCTTCTCTTACCATAAGCTAAACAACACGGTAGAAGAGAAACGATGAAGCTCCAAGTAATTTTCGTGGATTTGGACACTTTACATGTATGACTTTAAATGTTGCTTGTAAGTATCTGCTTCCGTGGTGGTGTAGATATACAGTCAGCTTGCACCATGTAAGAAGGGAGGATTGGAGAGTCCCGAGAAGGACTGATGGTATTCTTTCTTGGGTAGTCCTAAAAAGGACTGTGGTAGTCCTGGAAAGGGCGGTTGGTATTCTTTCTTGAGCTTGTAGTTCTAAGAACTACTTGTAGACAATCGTCGCTGGGCAATTAAAAGGACAATTTAACAGTATCGATAGCAAAAAACGATACATACTTTTTTTTAAGAAACAACATTTTAGGCAATTTTTTTTTTCAAATGTCAAATTCAGTAACTATGTTTAGTGAAAAAGTTAGGTATGCTTTATAGCTACCTAGTCGTTAAATTTGGCGTATGCTCAGTTCTTTTTAACGGAGTTATTACGCATTTCTTATTTTGTCTTTATTGCACGCTGATAATGCGCTGATATCGTGCATGCAGAAAGGACAAAATGCAAATTGCTCTTTTACGCGCATTGATAATGCGCAGCCAATTCGCGCGATTTGGCAGTAATAATGCGCAGCAATAAGGACAAAGTCCATTTTGTCCTTATTGGTGCCATATCATACTCGCACGAGGTGCGCGTTCAGTTGTGTATGCCAGACATGCAAAAGGGTAATTTTGTTGCCGCTTCAATTAAAATTGGTTAAAGTTGTGGCCCTACGTATGTGCAGATATTGTAACCAATGCTATGTTTTTACGGAAAAGTAGTCAAATAGCACATTTCATTCGTTATAAGTGTATTGATTCTTATCCAAATGACACCTCTCGGCAGTTCAGGAAAAACGATTTTGTCCTTTCTTTAGCCCAAATACGCGCAATTTTTTCATTTTGTCCTGACTAGATCCTGACTAGATCTCTCCCCTTTCTCCTTCTCTCCTCTTTCCTATCCTGTGTGAATGTGTATGATTGTGTTATAATGTATAAAGTTACTGCTATCTGTTCGTTGTTTTTATTGTAAATGCTTATTTATTGGGGCCTCAATTAAAAGCTGCTGCTTCACCGAGGTCCCGGCTTTAATCTGTATATGATATGTACATTTATTTTGTAACATTTTGTATTTTATTTTGCCGAATAAATTCAATTTTTTGTATTTTATTTTATTTTGCCGAATAAAAATTCAAAATTAAATTTTGTTATTTTTGATTTTCTCAAAAAGTAGGGCATATTTGGGATTCTAAATATATCATCCGATAGGTATTTAAGTACTCTATCTGAAAATAAAATAAAAACAAAATCGATATTTAACGATAATCGGCCATTTTGCCCTTTTAATTGCCCAGCGACGAATTGCTTATCCAGGGCCCTGCTGCAGAGAGAATTGCAATTGATTGCAAGTCAAATCATGTGACGAAGTGTGCAAATCTGATTGGTTCAAATGTGCATATTTTCTGACTTGCAATTAATTGCAACTTACAATAGAGTGCCACTCTTTCTGCATCGGGGCCCAGATACCTTATTGCTTATAAAATCATATCTTGGAATTGTTCTGCGGGGCTTACCTGACATCTGGAGTTTTCTGGCTTGCATCAGGCTTGTCCGGCGTCCTCTCTGCTCCCTGAGGGTTGGTCTCGTTTCTTGTGGCAGGGTCATAGGGACAAGAACCCTTCCTGGTGTCGAGCAGGATCCTAGGCCAGTTCTTGAACTCCTTGTGGATCGGACGAAACCTCCTATTGAAAGACAAAGAAATTAACATTTGTTTCAAAGTTTTTTTTTATTTTGTATTATTTGTATTTATTTTGTATCAATCTACTGATAAATCTATGTCAATTGTTGCTCTTGATTCTTGTGGCAGGGTCGTAGGGACAAGAACCCTTCCTGGTGTCCAGCAGGATCCGGGGCCAGTTCTTGAACTCTTTGTGGATCGGACGAAACCTCCTATTTAAAGGCAACAGAATCAAAAGTGCATTTCAATGGGTTTCTATTATTTTTATTTCTGTTTATCAATCGATTAAAGGGTACCACCACCCAAAAATAATATTCTTATTAAATAAAGGTAACGTCTTTAGTATTCCATTCCATCAACAAGTTCACAAAAATATGTTTCCAGAAAAAAAATATATAATTGGAAACGCATCACCATTCTAAAGCATGCATTCATGCGGTCTGAATTACGCAGACTGCTATGTGTGCGGTGAATTGCAACGTGTTCAGAGCGAACGAATCGCCCGGGAATCTATTGTTTACAAACGTGCGCTTGAATAGCCCGTATGGAACCAGGAAATAGCAGTGGTTCCGTAAGTGGTGGAAATTAATTGCTTTGTTTATGAATTACACTACCCTTTGCAAAATGTTGGGTATCTATTTGATATCACAAAACGGTACCAAAACATATAATAATGTGTAGTTCTTTGCCTGGTGGTCCCCTTTAAAATATTTATACAAGGGTTGCTCTTGATTCTTGCAGTAGAGGATTATACCAACAGAAACTTTTCCAAGTGTCCAGTAAGATCCTTGGCCAACAACTCCTTGCGGATTGGGAAAAACCTCATATTGTAAAAGATAGTTTGAATGGGTACTTGCTACTATTTTTTTGTTTTTTTATCAATGAATTAAAAAATCTAAGCCAAGGGTTGCTCTTGATTCTTGAAGCAAGGTCGTACGGACAGGAACTTTTTCCGAGTGTCCAGTAAGATTCTTGGCCCAGTCTTCAACTTATCGTAGATTTGGTGAAACCTCCTTTTTTTTAATATAACAAAATCAAAACTGAGTTGCAAATTTTTGATTTCTTATTAATTTGTTGATCAATGAATAGAATAACCTGAGCTTAGGGTTGCTCTTGATTCTTGAAGCAGGGTCGTACAGACAGGAATCTAATGAGTGTCCACTATAAAGATCCTTGGCAAAGTCTTGTATTTCTTGTGAATGGGACAAATTCTCTTGCTAATTAGCATAACCTGAAGTAAGCTTACCTTGAAACATCTTCTGCCTTTAGGTATGGTTTAGTCAGTTGTCTCTCTGCAGAAATAGAGAAAAAAAAAATACTAGATTGCAATAATTTGCATTTATAAAGCCCTTAATACAGGGTTTCTGAGCACAAGTATTATTACCCATGGTCATCAGGTACATTTCAAACCAACACAATGATATTGCATACTTTCTCAATTCCCTGTGGAGCATACTAGCCATATGCTGCCAATGACGCGAAGGCACCCGACCATGGTACCCACTTATACACCTGGGTAGAGAGCAGCAATGTGGAATTAAATGCCTTGCTGAGGACAACGGAGTGGGCTGGGTTCGAACTTGGGATCTCATGATCGGAAAGCGCGCGCTCTACCAATCATGCCACACCACGTCCACTAATACAGATGCAATATAAATGATTTTCAAAATTTCACCCAATAAATTAGTTGTTTTTAAGTCTTTCCATCTATCTTCTTTTATTAAAATCAAAAGAATATACTGTAACTAGAATAATATTGTAACAATTATAATAATCAATAATTCTAAATTCACCTAAACCGAACACAAAAAGTAACTTCACCCCTAAGCAATTGCCCATAATCTCATAACCAAGAACCGTTTCAAGATTTTGTCTTGCCAATATATCCATATGGTAGTTAGGAAAACAATGTGTACAAATAAGAGGTAACGATTAATCCATGGTTGAGTGAGCATACATTACAGACAAAATAGTCATATTTCAAAATTCGCAAAAGTATTATCATCATTACAAATTATTGAGAGTTGGAAAATTAAAAAATGCACTGTTTTACAATTGCAATTGATGCATTTTACCACATGTGCCATCAAAAAATAAAAATTAATGGAATATCAAACAGCATTGTTTCATAAACCATGATTAATGCACTCCGCCACATGTGCTGATTCACAACAATGTACAGGCACGCGCAATACCTTGTGACTTTTGAATTGGGCCATTTTGTCTTTAATCTGTGCTCATTCAGCCATAAAGTAATGAATATCTCTGATTTTCGCACATATCGAACATAACAACTGTGCCAATATTGTGGTAAGAGGACATCTGGAAACAATTATTGGTTATGAAATTATGGGCAAATGCTTAGGGGTGAAGTTACTTTTTGTGTTCGGTTTAGATTAGGTATGTTCAAAATAATATTCTGATTATATAATAGGTAATTAGAGCTGAGTCAAATCGAATGGCTATTCGATATCCGACCGTGAAGGTTTTTTTTTTTTTTTTTTTTTTCCCGTTTAATTTTGTAATCCCCATTCGATAGATTCGATCATATCTATTGCTAAAGTTAAAAGTTAAGGTATTTTACATAACTTACAAATAAACAAAACAAATAATAAACCAAAGGTATGAGGATTAATATACAAGTGGTATATAGTGAGTGCCAAATTTAGAAGAATCGATGATGAGATATTGAAGTATTTCATCTTGACAGCAGTTTGTACACTAACATCACACTGTACTGCCGATTCTAATTGAATAAAACGGACAGAATATTTATTTAAATTTTTTTTTTTTTTTTTTTTTTTTTTTTTACTCAGCTCTATAGGTAATCATCTAAGTTTTTTCAAGTTTTTCAAGTTTTGTTTTTCATATCCAGCAGGGAAAAAACTCATTCCATAATACATTGCTTCAATACTATATCAAAAATTATTCAGTTGTGTTATTCACTATAAATTTTGTTGTTGTTTCTTTCAACTTACCCTTTCCCTTTCCACCTGGGACATCTTTGCCTCCTTTTTTCTGCAAACAAAAAAAAGACACAAATTATTTATTTATTCCAACCATTTTCATTCATTCTACGATTGTTAACATTTAATAACAACTTTTAAATATAAAAAACATACTAATAAATAATTACTATTAATTAAAATAATTTGAAAATTAATCATAATTCCTGGAGTAATAAATAGAGAACTTATATAAAACTTTGAAAGTTCAGTTTTTAATACTTCATGAATAAAAAATTAAAAATAAAACATCCAATTTCATTTCATGATATTGATGATACAAATAAACAGCAACTAAAAAAATAAATGGTTGAGCACTGGTCTAGCAATCTAGGGCCCCATTGCAGAAAGAGATATGTACAATCGATTGTAAGTTGCAATTGATTGTAAGTCATATCATGTGTTCTGAATGCGCAAATCTGATTGGTTGAAACATGCAAATGTTCTGACTTACAATTAATTGCAACTTACAATCAATTGTATCTCTTTCTGCAAGGGGGCCCAAGGTCTCAAGATTGATCCCTGATGAAGTATATTATTCTTTGCTCTCTTCATTTATTCAATTTATTTCTGGTTACTTTACTTTATGTTTGAAACAAAATATAATGATAAGTCTAAGAGTAGACATACCTTATCTTTGCCCAGCAGCTTCAGCTTGTCCCTCTCTCTGCCGAGATACTTCATCAGGACTGGAATAGAACTGGGCTAAGGAAAGTAGGACTAGACAGTGGAAGGTAGTTCAACAGTGGCGGATCCAGGGGGGGGGGGGGGGGGGTTAGGGGGTTTAAACCCCCCCCCCCCCCCCCCCCCCTTGGGCTGCCAAGTGAAAATGTATCAGTGAAAAAAGTGAAAAAAAAGTGAAAAAAAATCACTTACGGGGGTTCAAAATAGCAACAAAAAATCGCCGCTTCGCGGCTCATGGACGATGCTCCGCATCGTTATTGGGTCAAACCCCCCCCCTTAGCAAAAAGCTAGATCCGCCCCTGTTCAATGAATATTTTACTTTGTTAACCCATTCAGTACTGGTCCCGGAAAAACTTGGGCAGGAGTCAACGGAAAATGCATGTTTTAGAAAAATATGATATTCCTGAATGGGTTGATGAACCTTAAAGATCAATACACATAACTATACACTGTCATGAATCATAAAATGACTCCATGTGTTTAGGCTACCCATAGAAGCACTGTCTATTGTGTGGGGGAAATATCAATCATTATACGATAATAGAGCTTTACTCTTGAAATGTTGGAATGAAGATCAGACAATTTTTTTTTACTGAATTAAAAACATCTTTTATTTATGTCAGACTGGTAACTTGCTGGTTGGCCTACACCTATGTGGTCTACTTACAGAATTTAGATTAGAACTGCTGATAAGAGTGGGGAGGGAGTATGAGTTGGAATTCTCAAATTGTACAACTTGCAGGGCACCTAAAGCCCGGCGCAGACAGAGCCAACTCGACCCGATCCGACTGGTTTCAATCAGGCTAGAGTTGGGCCCGGTCGGTCGGAGCAGATTTATCGTGTTGAATCGGCCCCAACTGGCATCCCACTGTCTCTCGACTGGCAAAATGTGTGTCGCAAGGCACTGAAAACTGAGCCGATCGGAATGACAACCAGTCGAGTCGGCTCTGTCTGTGCCGGGCATAAGGGTATAGAGTATTGTCCATTCTATGCGATAGGTAGCGTATAATAATAATAATAATAATTGTTATTTAAAATACACTATTCATGCGGGTATCATAGCGCTTACACAAAAAAAAGCATAGAAAATACAATTATACAATCAACTCGTATGTACACATTCTTTATAAAAAGGATACTATCTAGATGTTTGATGGGGATGCCAAAGTTCTTTGCATTGGTTAGAACATTGGTGGTGCCGTACATCTGCAATGAAAAGAAAATAGGGAAAGGAAATCAGTTATAAGGCAGTGCTCGAAATTAGCACAGGCCCGCTGGCCCGGGGCCACTAAAAATTAGCTCCGAGCCACCAAGTTTCATTGATCCTAAATTCTACTGGCCCATTTGGGCAACCAAATTTAACAGAATTTGTTATGTTTTTCTTTGTTTTGGGCCACCAGATTTAGGTGTCGGGCCACTCAAAGTTGAACAATCTTGTTTTTACTTGCCCAACTGGGCCACAAGGCAAAAAGGTTCATTTCTAGCATTGTATAAGGGCATTCAAGCTATTTTTATTCACTTCATAGAGTTGTGAAGTGTGACGTCATCAATTTCCAAATTATTTGTTATGCTTTTTCGGAAAATGAAGTTCAAATTGAGAAATTCTAAAAATAGACTTTTTATGATGTCATAGCTTTGGTACTCTATTGGAATGCTACATATTTATGCTATCTTTAGAGTGAAAACAAATGAAAATGTATTTAATTTCAAAATCCAAACAGCCAGAATGAAAAGGAACATAGGCCTACATGTAGAATGAGCAAAGACATGAGAAATAAAGTATCTTAGCCGTAGGACTACTCATAGAAGTGGAAGTGGTGTGGCAAGATTGGTAGAGCGTGTGTTTTCCAATCGTGAGATCTCGAGTTCGAACCCAGCCCACACCTATATGGCGCGCTATACAAATACGATTTATTATTATTATTATTATTATTATATATTATCATAGAATGTGAACATACCTGAGACTTTGTTGCCTTCTGTACAATCGCCTGACCCCTTGTAACCTACACAAAAGAGAAAAGATATTATTTGTTTCAATTCGTTTGTTGTTGATTTTGGTTTGCAAATAAGAACATTTAGCACATTTTGTCAATGAACAAAGTCAGTGTATTTTTAAAGCTATATTTATGTAAATGACTCATAACAATAAACTCAAAATAGAAAAAAATGAAAATTGATCAACATTGCTTCAAGCCTGATAAATACACGCATGATACAAGGATCAGCAACCAAATCATGTTTATATTGAACTCAGAATCAATAATAATCACTCAAACATGTTACTTCATAATGACCTTTGTCCAATTTTAAAATCATTTTGTATATTGTTGTTTAGTATTATAATACTAGAAACATACATTATTAACATTACATGCAAATGTTTGTATAATTTACAAACATTGTAAACAAGTAGGATAGACTCTGGACCTGTTGGCAATTAGCCCAACAACTAGACAAGATAAGATACTTAAAGGGACTTAGTAACATTGTCCAAATCCTCAAAACTTACTTGGAACTCTAGTGGTTCTCTCATACCTTATCATATTCATATTAACAAAGCACAGGACAGTTTTCGGTTTTTCAAATTTCCATTTCGTTCCAAAGATATTTATGATTGAAGTGTTCAGATATAAAATTGTCTACGGGATAATTTCATGCCGTGTAGAAAGTAAGTACAATGAGTTAGTGAATATCACTTTGCATTTTAGGTCATCTCAACCAAAAAACATCCATTTAACTTGAAATGTTCACACATTACTTTGTGGACATATAATATCACTCCAATACACATTTCATTAATCACTCATCACTTTTTGCACTTGCCAAGAAAGTTACTAGATCCCTTTAAAGCCAAAGACAGTATTGGGAAACGCCCCACACACAACAAATGAAAAATATGCTATAATCACCTACCATGTGAAAGAATATATGATAACTTATCTGTTAATGTAATGATTTTGACAAAACTGTTTTGAAATTG
The DNA here is from genome assembly GCA_037951105.1 of Echinarachnius parma. Taxonomy (NCBI): domain Eukaryota; kingdom Metazoa; phylum Echinodermata; class Echinoidea; order Clypeasteroida; family Echinarachniidae; genus Echinarachnius; species Echinarachnius parma. The sequence continues at coordinate 227,334 of JBAMJV010003559.1, forward strand.
ACTATTTGTGCATTAAAAGGTTCAAAATACAGCAAGATAATTAAATTCAACCCCATACGCTGCATGCTAAAGCTGTGCTAGCACAGGTGTGCATGGCATATTGGGCTTGTCAAACCGATCTCAAGCCCAGCGGAGCAGCGCATACAGGCGGTGAATTTAGGCTAAATCTCACTGCATGGTGTGTTGGCGGCGTGAATTGAAGTTTCCACCAATATTTCCGCATTTAACGATACTAAGGTTCAGATTTTACTTCACAAGCCCTATTTTATAGTTATACTAATTCAACAATATTGATCAATTAGTTTGGCCAATATACATTGTAGATGTTTTGGTAACTTTTCCAATACAACAAAAGCAGATAACTTACCACTCTGGCATCATGCATGACATTGCTGGGCGAATCTGCTGCATTAGGTGTGCTGCTGTGAAAGTTTAACAAGATTCACAAATCAGTATTCAATGTCACTGCATCACAATAAAAGTACTTCTGACAAGAACATCTAATAAATTGCATTTTAGAAGGGATAGATAAAAAGCGGTTTCTTTGTTCATTGGGATGGTCTATTTGTTCACCCCCCCCCCCCCCCCCCCCCCCCAAGGAACAAAAGACATTTCTGCAAAACTCTTCCAGTGTTGTTTATCAAAACAAGGTTCACAAATCAAACTTATATTCATATAAATTATAATAGAGAAAAGGATAGAGCTGATTTTATTCTCAAAAGTCTAAATTCAAAATCACTTCAAGAGAAAATAATAATTTTTAAAAAAGATAAGGAACACTTTAAACAAATTATCAAAACTTTGACAGTATTTACAAGACACCTTTCATTCCTAAAAAAAAAACTTTCATTGAACAATACATTTATAATCAAATAAATAATATATTCATGAATCAATAGCCCTCAAATGTCACTCACTCCTTAGTTTGCAGGAAGGGGCTAGGTGTAGAGACGGCAGGACTGGTTCCCGAGGGCATGACCTTTGACCTCTCTCCATCTCGTGCCTCTGCCCGGTCAGATATCACACATGCCAGCTCCTTGGAGAGAAAAGGCTCCACAACCTACAATTTGAATTGAATTGAATTTCACATTATATTACAAAGCATTATAAATATCACAAAACAGTTCAACAATTCACAGAATTCATCATTCATCTAATCCGAAACATATTGTAAATCAGTATGTGCATGTTTTTAGCAAAATCTCTCTTATGTCAACAAAAAAAATTAATATATTTCATGGAATGGAGAATAAAGTAAATTTTAATTTAAAGTTCCACTAGTTTTCCAAATCATTTTGGCTACATAAGTCTAGATAAAAAAATTAGTGCAAGTAACATACACTTAAATAATTACCTGTATAATCATCCTATTGGAGATCGACTTTGTTGACTGGTCCCAAAATAGTGTGACAAATTTGTGTTCTAGCAAAACTAATTGTGAAGCCTATTTTTCTTTGCTCAATTTTAATCATATACCAAATCAATTGTATTAACCAACATGGTTGGCCCAAAATTACAACAATCATAGAATTAAATATGCTCAATTTGGTTCATGTGAATTCTTGCAAGCAATTTAATTTGACACTCAGATGGTTTAATGGATAAACATAACCCAGCAAAAGCTTTTAGATTTTAGATGCAAGGAAAAGATGCCTTACCCCTCCCAGCTCTTCAATCTCTGCCTTGAGCTTGCCAAGCTGCGCTTTCCTCCGTGGTCCGGTCAACTCTAGGTAGAACTTCTTCCCCGACAGAGGCTTCTTAGCAAAGTCGAGCTTCGTTCTCACTTTTTGACTTGATTTTCCTGGAAAAAATCACAAGATATTAACATTTACACATGAATTAAATATATATTATGTGATGTTGACCAAAACAATCCTTCTAGTACAGTACAAGGGAGGAAGAGATAGAAAGATAACATCACAGGATGGACAGGCCTAAAGCTTGGTGACACTAAGAGGGTAAGATAACAAAAAGAAGAAGGCGGGAGGAAGCTGGTTGCTAAGCCACTAAGGGCACCCTTATGGCCAGCCAGTTAGGGTATGGGATAGGTAAATTAAGACTGTGGTGTATCGTGATCAGACTCATGGGTGGGGGGCAAGCAATTATTGAAAGCACACCTTATACAATTTATTTCTCAATTTCTCACAAATTTTCACCTGATTTTTTAATTGTTTTTGTCAATTTATTTGGGTTGGGGCAACATACCTAGCTATCATCTCTACTGGGCCCTGTGACAGATTGATCTAGTGGAAGCAATTTTGTATTCTCCTTTCATTGCAAAATTCCCTACAATATTATTTTATAGAGTTTAAAAAGTTCTACCAAAATTCATTTGGTGATTCAGATTTCTTACAGCAAAATGGGATATCTGTTTAAATAAAATACATGCACCCCAATGGGAAAACATATTTCCTTTATCAAATCGATTTTAACATATATCTAATTCAAACATATAGGGAAACTGACCAAGAATATTAACATATCTGTTTGTCAGGATGTGGAAAGACCTGTCAACTTTCAGCAGCATCCTTCAGAATAAGGAAATATTTATGGCAGCTCTGTGGGGTGGTGCATAAAGAGTTGCTAAGTTGTGATTGATCGCAATTCAGAAAACATGCGCACTTGAGCCAATCAAAATTGCGCATTTAGGCGTATTTTCTGACTTGCGATTAATCGCAACTCTTCATGCTACACCCCCCAATGCTGTGTAAGAATTGACACAAAACAAAGGAAACAGATCTGCTTGTTTGTTTATTTTTTACTGCTAGTTCCCCTCTCATCTACAATGTAAAAGGTAATTATAAGGTATGAGCATTCACAAACTATACTGTACACACACACTTTCATTAATTTAGAGCACAGAGCCAGAGTACATAGGATCCATAGACAATAAAAGTCTCTGAAGTCTGCCACCCATGCATTGTCCTTGCACAGTCTGTTCCACACAACAGTATGGTAATGTCCGTAACTAAGAGTAATTGTTCCCATAATACCTTTTGCATCACCACTGGGTCCAGCAACGGCTTGATCTGGAGGGGTACTCTGTTTCGTCTTCTTCATTCTAGTGGCCGACATCTTGAAACGCGGCTGTTTCTATCCGTGGCAGAATAAACAAATTGCTGTTTCTTGACAGTGAAAGCACACATCAGTCATGTCAGGCATCGTTTACTTGAATGTTCCTGTATACATAGATTTTCAAAAGATGGGAGGCAAAATATTGTATTATAAATTAATGGTTGCAAAATGAATTGATCAACTAAATTGCAGTCATATAGATCTAGATATTTCTTCAGCATATTTTTAGGGAACAATATGAAAAAGCATATATGTGACCGCTTACCCCAAAACCCCCAAAAAGTTGACAAACATGAATTTGGATGTTTTTATCTAGCTGGAAAGAGTAGACTCTAAGCTTTAAAATGATGTATAACTCATCAAATTTGGACACTCCGAACATAATCAACAAAGCGATTAAATGTAGGAGAGTGGGAAGGTCTAGTTTTACAGAATGAGGAGAAAAGAGGCTCTAAAGATTAGGGTCACTCAGGCGCGTAGTGCGGAGGAGCCTAGAAAACTGCTCATTACTCAACTTTGGCTTCGTTTTAAGACTCAAAATTTGAAACAGTCGATAGAGGAAAGATTATACTTTCAGGTAAAGTAAAGTTATAAAATTAGATTTTTCAGCAAAAATTACATACTTTGGCTCGTAGCGGAGAATCATATACCGCGACTTTTTGGGGGTTTTGGGGTAAGCAGTCACATATATAGAATAGGCCTACTCTTAATTCTAAATATATTATATTTGTTCTAATAATATTTGAATGGAAATCACTAATACTAACATAGCTGTTGCTATTTTGTTTTCTCTGTGAAATACATTTAAACTCAACATACAACTACAAAAAAGAAAAAGCCTACAACTACCTAGTTATTAAAAGGGCATGTCCATTCATATTTAAAGAATATATGTATTTGATTGAATTAGCATTCTCTAGCAAGTCGTACTCACAATCACTCATCCCCATTACATGTGGGTACCTATACAGGTACCCACATCCCCACCTACATCAAAACGTAAGGTAGGGTTTCTCCCCGTTCATTCATTCCACTTATGACATGACATTTGTAATCTATAAGGTGAAATTAAATCATTGAAAGATGTGTTTTTGATACTTACCCACTTTTCTTGCTATGAATCAGCCAATATTTCACGTTCATTTGCCATGCAGTCGCGTCGAGCGCTGATCATCGCACACACTTGCGACGGAAGTACCGTGAAAAGTGTGTTGCTGAAATGACCTTTCGTTAGGTAGTCTTCGTCCAGCCATGAATTGATACGTTGTAAATTACTTACGCACATTATTGTATGCCTGTCAAATCGGAAATAAAGTGTGTGCCACTGAGTGCGCTTGAGATGAAACTACCGTATTTTGCTTGCGAATTGTTGTTTTTCAAACTTTTAAAGAATATGGATTTAAAAATTGTAACGACTGATTTTTGAATAGAATTAAATAAAATACGATGGAATATATTTATTTTTTATGAAAAAACGTACACACATTAAATTAAATTATACATTTTTACTTTGCAGTTTTAACAGTTGATGATGAGCCTTGCTTCCGACCAAAACAAGTTCGTATGATTGATGACGTAATACAATTTGCGCTAGCTACACGGTGAACGACATTATTACGTGTGCGGTGATGCTGGATTGACGTGCAGTTCAGGACCAACGAATAAAATTGTAGCCCATTTCAATTTAGCTAGGGGCAACGTGACGCCTCCAAATGGAGGATTTTAAACCTGTCATCTAGCACGATCTGCAAAGTTTGGTGAGAAAATAAAAAAACATACAGTGATTAATTTAACGTCATATACAGTCCTACAAAAAAAAACGGGGGTTAGTGAAGTCACTACTGCTATACGGCAGTGTGACTTTTGGGCATACTTGGGCATACTTGGCCATACAGTTTCCCATTCGCTAGTGTACATCGCGACGCAGGCGTGCAATCACTCCATGACTAGAACTTAAACAAAATTGGATGCTCTATAACTATGACTACAAATGATGACTAAGTAACTTACTGAATTATGAATAGCAGTCCACAAATAAATTTGGCGACAATTGTCAATGCAATGCTGATAATCACCAAAACGACGCGACAACTAGTATTGTACTAGTAAATGAACTAGTTTAATAGTTTAACAATTATAAAATTTAAAAGCTCAAATTACAAAATGTATTTCTGGAGACATTTCAAAACCAAGTCCAATTCAAGTGGATCATAAAATGTAAATATAAACAATTGTCAATTGTCAATTATCACTAAAACTTTCTAAAATCAATCCGATCATTCTGAATCTGATTCTGACATGCCATTATTGTGGTTAAAATTAAAAAACTAAAAACTAAAAATAAATACATCATATCATATTTACACACACAATTCACAATAATGCTTGTGTCATGAACGTTCCACTGCCCTCAACTCAAGGCTCAAGCAAAGTAATAATCCCCATGCATGAAACAACACAACGTTTTCATGGTTTTGTTTGAGAGAGCAGCTGCACATTTCATTTGTTCATCGCGGAAATTTAAAGGGACATTTGTTATGCACACAGCGAACCCGCACCACCGCACCAATACACAAACATACACAACAAATCGGAGATAAAACCGCAGAGAAAATCCCGGCATTTCACCATTATAGGATGCGAAACATCACAAACAATCACTCATTTACGAAACTTGCAAGCTACATCATTCGTAAAATGGTATTCAAAACACAAAATATCATTCATAAGCACGAGAAAAACGTTTTTTATTACCTTTCAGACACGATCACCTGCACACAAAAAGGTGAACAGTGGGCAGCCATTTTCATTACAGCCGCCAGGGGTCGGACCAGAAGTCACGTGACTGGCAGATCTCGGAGAGGCGCGGGACGTCGTACAGTAAACGATTTCGTATACGGAAGCGACTACGTACGTAGCTTCGACGTAGTCGATGATGATGGGTGAAAGTTCAGATCGGAAATGATCATGATCTAAATTTACCCTTATTGTTTATTGTTTTAAAAATAATAAAACTAGAAAATACAATGCAGAGAGAAAGAGAAAACAAATTAAATAATGAGTAAGTGATAATATATATATATTTTTTTTTTTTTTAAAGAAACAAACTAATGATATAGAATAAGAACTTACATTTAAATATAATCTACTCTTTTGGTGGGAGAAAGATGAAATAATTAATAGAATAGCTACTAGTTATAGGCCCAAACAAAAGATGAAAATATAATGTTTACTTCAATGATGGAAAGTAAAGTTAATAGGAAAATGTATATACATGTAGGCATATAATGTATATGTGGCTCGTAGTGGATATAAGGCTATAGGTTATAAATATATAGTAAAACAAAAATGTGTGAACTTTAAAGCAAACCTATTTTTTTAATATACAGAAAATATAAATTATAGAAAGCATGAAGATAATTGGATATAAACAAATACAGAAACGATGAAAAGTATAGAGTTGGGGGAAAAGAAGACATTATGTGAAAATGTTCTGGTCTAAAAAATCGAGAACTTTGATGAACAAGTTGCTTTTGAAAATATAAGAAAGTATTAAAGATGTTGGGATTATGTAATGTTCCTTAGTATAAACCAAGTAAAACAATTTAAAAGTAAATTTAAATATACTCCCGATGTGGAATATAAAACACCGTGCAGAACCCTTTTGAAAATTTGCATTATATTGGATATTAATACTAAATACAGTATACTCAGTTTCAATACATTATTTATTTTGCTTGAATATCTTTGAAAATGTGAATGAAATTAGTGAAAGTCAATGTAAATGATACCATTATTTTTACAATATTTAATTTCACATAAACACAAATTTTCATTGATATATTCATACTCAAGGACACACAAAGGACACAAAGACACACAGCCCACACACACACACGCACACGCACACACACACACGCACACGCACACACACACACACACACATACACACAACAACAAAAATAAGATACACCGACAGATAAACATAAACAGTGAAACCTCATTATAAAGGTTCTGATATAAAAAAACCATCTTTTTTTGTTTTTTACTGAACCCTGATATAACAAGATACCTGATATAATTGAAATTAAATATAATAGTCATTAATGAGATTATGTTATTATACAGTTAGAACTTAAAGTTTAATTGATTGTTTTGAATTTGATGTTGATTCTATATAGACTAAGTTTAAACCATTAATATGACTTACTCTGTGATTATTATTAATGTGTAATTTGAAGTTTGTTTAATTGATTTATGCTTGCTGTTATACTGTTATATGCTGTTATATGTACCGTTATACTTTGTAACCATGTGAGGAAAAAAAATTCCATGAATTTGGACAATAAACTTAAATCAATCAATCAATCAATCAATCAATAATGAGGTTCCACTGTTTATATTAGCTAGCAGTTTACACTTGATCACAATAATACTACATGAAATAATGATCTCCTAAAGGCAAACAATATAAAGAAGGATAGAATTGTTGTTTTATTTATCAACCTACAATGTAGAAAAGACAACTTATAACTAAAGTGTATATTTCAAACAAAAAATACTCACACTCTGGTACAGTAATATAGATTCAAGAAAACTAGAAACATTTTCTTATTTACAGATTGCACAAGTCAGTAGATGTGAAAATCAACCTAAATATTATATTATTCAACACACAAAAGAAAGTTAATTTATAAAAAACTTAAAGGGATAATTGAATATTGGTCAAACTAAATTTTAGTAACCAAAACCTGCACCATTACAGTACAAATTAATAGTTTTAACTCCACCATGGTCGAAAGATATAGAAAATTACAACAACTAAGTAAAAACCTGGTCATCATTCAAAAATAGCCGTTACAACTCCAGAGGGTGCTTTCTAAAAAAATCATTGGTTTCAACCATTTTTCATGCAAAATTGTGCATGTGATGTTTTGTTGAAATAATGATTAAAAAGAGATATCATCAACAACTATTTAAAAACCTCTTTTGAATTTTTTTGAAAGAAGTGTATAAGCATTTTATGTATTTTTGTTAAAAAGTCAAGATATCGTCTGGCTAGACGATGTATAAATAAAATCTTTTGAAATCCAATTTTACAACTATTAGAGCATTCAAAAGGGAATGATTCTCATTCTGCATGTTTTATTCAATGAACTTTTAAATGGAATTAAAACCAACCAATTTAGTGTCTAGGGGCATTTCGGGAAGTATAAATACTGAAGTGTACCTTTAATTGAATTGACACAAAATAAGATGTTTTTGTTATAATGTGGTGTCATGACACTACAGATACTGAAAGTGAAACTTTAACAAAATATTAAAAAATTAGTATTCATTGACACATACATTTACATCACTGAACTATTGTCTGTTTATATCATCTACTCTGTATTGCTTCCATTAGTTGGCATGTCTGGGGAGTTACAGAGGTGAGGGGGACATGCCCCCATGCAGTGGCGTAGCGTGGGATTGGGGGGGGGGCACGCACATTATTGGGGGGGCACACCTTATGTATTTCTTTGTTTTGTCAAAAAATGGCCCCTTATGTTTTATATTGTGTTTTTTTTTTTGCAAATTATTGGGCCCCCACCCCCCCCCCCCCCCCCCCTCCGTGCCACCCTGTCTCTACGCCACTGCCCCCATCGAAAAAAAATAAAAACAAACAAAAAACATGGTGGAAAATAAATCATTAAGCCAATGTCACACCATTGTCTAGAGATGCATGCTCCACAATTTTATAAGCTATTCTGAATATATTTCAGTTAAATTAATGTATCTGCAAAATGTAAATTACAGGAGATGTGCTACTAACTAAACATAGTGGTATGTTATTGCATAAATATTTAATTATTCAAACATAGATTATCTAAAACCATTATGTTTCAACTATTACAAAAACGTGCAATTAGAATAATAACAAAATCCCTGTATCTTGCCCATTAAAATGTTCTGTTTAGTCATTTAAATATTTTGAATATTTATGATTTACATTTATATCTTGTTGCTATTTTTATGTTCCTGTACATGAAAAATATTTTACCAGAAAATTTCAACAACTTTTTTACTCCTCAAAGAAATATAAATAAATATGTCACTTGAAATGCTGATAATCTTTACTTGCCAAATTATCGTTACAAATTTTCTAGAACAATGATTAAATACAGAGGGCCTCTTGTATGGAATATGTTGCAACATGATTTGAAAGATTGTTTTTCATTGTCTACTTTTAAACGAAAATATAAATTATACCTTATTGATCATAACGATTTATAATTATATATAAATAACTTTTTTAACTGGATATATTTTATGATTTTTATTTTCTTGTAATAATTTTTATTTTCTTGTAATGCCTGCCTGTATGTATGTAACGTCATGTTTTATGTTCTTAGTTCATACATAATAGGAACCTGCGGATTAGCCTAGATAGGTCTACGGCCTTTGCTGATCCCCACATCCATTCTATTTCATTGCTACTTTGTCTGTCTATTACTGTGTTAGTTCGTTTATTGTATTGATTGTTGTTTAAATGTTTTATATGGATGTGAATAAAAGGCCTTTGATAGGCCCCTATATATATAAAACTACATTTTAACAAAAGTGTTCAAGTTAATGATGTCAGATATATAGAAGATTGTGAAGTATTTCCTTATAATTGTGTATACAAGTCAGATTTCTGTATGAAATATTATCAAATTTCTAAACATCTAATCATAATCTGATAATGTGAATATTTCATTTACGATTTAGAATCTGATTTGCTTTAATACATTCTGGTTATTACAGATTAGGATAATCCAACGTCCAACGACCATTTCATAGAGACCAATACATGAAGGGAAGACTTACTCTATTTCGTTATATATTATATTGACTGAGGAAAAAACTACTTACATAACCTCAATATATCAAACATAATACTAAATATCATATACAAGGTACTATAAAATCACCAGTGTGATAAAATAAGTCAATTGGGGGCCTGAGTTTCATTCCTAGCAAGAATCTTCATCAGAGCATTAAATGCCCTGGCCCTCAATTGTGTCTATTTTTTTATATACATCAACAGATATCAACTTTCTCAGGAGAAAATTTGTACTACTCTTCAATCACTTCTCAGTGATATAATTTATTTGTTTTAAGCATTTCTATTCATCAAAGTTAAGTGACTATATTTACACCAATAACAAATTTAATTAGTGAAGAAAATCAGGAATGCAAACATAAAAACTGAACTAAATACAAAGAGGCATTTATGAATTCTGGTTAATGTTTCAATAGCTAGCACAATTAAAATAAAGTTGTTAGTATTAAGTAAATAATGTGATGTATTTATAAGAGGAAAGGAGTAAGCTGCTAAGATAAAATTCAAGAAAGAAAATAAAAATTGTGGTATTCATCATAAGAAAGAGAATGCAGCTTTCATGAAGAGGTGGTCTGAAGGAAAAACTTGGTTGGGACAGGCCCAGAACTGCAGGACCATTTCCTCTTTTACTACCTCCTCTACTCCAAGACATTGTAGCTTTTCAAATGAGAACTACGTATGTAGACTAGAGTTTTGACCCTGCCGGGATGGGCTAGGCTAGCATTGAGGGCAAGATCCATTCCGGACAGGTCCAATATGGAAGAACTAATCTTTATTGTCTTAATTCTTCTACCCCAAACACATGGTAGTTTGTCTGAGAACATCAAGAGGGCTAAGTATGATGATGATGATGATGATGATGATGATGATGATGATGATGATGATGATGATGATGATGATGATGATGATGATGATGATGATGATGATGATGATGATGATGATGATGATGATGATGATGATGATGATGATGATGAAGGTGATGTTGATGAGGATGATGACGACGACGACGGCGACAACGACGGTGACGATGACGATGACGATGATGATGATGATGATGATAATGATGAGAATAATGATGATGACGATGACCATGATGATCATCATGATCATGAAGATAATGGAGCCATTTTTTGTTTCAAACATTCAAAGCCACCTGCTCCTCCAAAAGTTATTGACTGTTCATTGCTTGAAAAAACAGCTTATAGGGCCTAGCTGTTTTAAAGTTTTGTGAAGTTTGTTTGTGTGTTCACAAAAAAGAGAATGCAGCTTTCATGAGGAGGTGGTCCGACGGAAAGACTTGGTTGGGACAGGCCCAGAACGGCAGGACCAGTTCCTCTTTTACTACCTCCTCTACTCCAAGACATTGTAGCTTGTCAGACGAGAACCAAACGTAGTCCAGAGTCTTGACATTGCCGGGTTGGGCTAGGCTGGCGTTGAGGGTGGGGTCCATTATGCTGAGGGGAAAGTCACGCGGTGATGTGGATGATGATTCTGATTCCTGTTAAATGAAACAAAATTAAGATTTTATTACTCCCAACATAACCAAAACATCAAGAGTATAAAGCCCGGCGCAGACAGAGCCGACTCGACTGGTTGTCATTCCGATCGGCTCAGTTTTCAGTGCCTCGCGACACATATTTTGCCAGTCGAGAGACAGTCCGATGCCAGTTGGGGCCGATTCAACACGATGAATCGGCTCCGACCGACCGGGCCCAACTCTAGCCTGATTGAAACCAGTCGAATCGGGTCGAGTCGGCTCTGTCTGCAGAGGGCTTTAAAGTCCAAAATCCATTTACTTTGTCAAATTCAACCAAACTCATATAGCTTTCACATTTCTCTTGTATCTTGTTGTTTGGCTTATGATATCTGTAGAATGAAATGGGTTTTGATTTTATCAAATGTCTCTTAAATTATAGAGATATATATGACTGAATGAAAAAATTCTGGAATACTTTTTAAATTGTAGTCAGTAGGTGGTAGATGATAAAATCTGACATCTACTTTTACATTTTTCACTAGGTAAACAGCGTTTTTTTTCTATAAAAAACTTTCCATACATCATTCAGAAGAACCTAAGATGATATTGGTAACTTGCCGATAATTCATGTTTTGAAGATATTAGCATTTTAAGTTCACGTAATGTGTGTAAGAGACTTATGATTGTATGATTGAAACAATCATATCTTCGCCATTTATTGACCAATTTGTTAGAACAAAGCATCAAATGAAAGCTTATGATGAGGCCTTTTTTATGGTATATGACAATCTACATTTTGATTTTTACAGACAAGCACAGGGTTTTGCTATAGCCGGTCACATATGATTGAAGTCTCAAATATCACTCATTAGCAGAGGCCCAGTGGCCCAGGGCCACCAAAAATTCACGTCTAGCCAGCACCGAAAGCCACTGTAGACAGGTGACCTTTATATACAGACCTGTACATAATATTTTTGTTCTCTGCAGGGGATCACCTTTTTAATGGTCACTAAAAGGCAGATTGGCTTTACAGGTGGCCACTAAGATGGATTTGACTGTACTATCACCATTGGATTATAATGAACAACAACAAGGTCCTGTGTATGAGACAGTCACATCTCGATCATGCAACCAAAGAACCTAGTCTACTTCTCGAAAAGAGTAGGGTGTGAGTTAACCCGGTTGACTATTGCATCAAATTAAAGTGACAGAATAATCAGCAAGTTGATTGTGGTCACTTAAAGGGACTTAGTAACATTGTCCAAATCCTCAAAATCCAATTGGAATTATAGCGGTTCCCGCATACCTTGTTGTATTTGTATTAACAATAAAAGCATGGGACAGGTTTTGGTTTTTCAAATTTTCCTTTTGTTAAAAAGATATTTACGATTGAAGTGTTCAGATGTTAAATTATGTTAAATTATCCACTGGACCATCAAAACCGTGTACAAAGTGAGTGCAATGGGTTAGTGAATATCACTTTGCATTTTTGCTCATTACTCGGCCATACAACGTTCATTTAACTTGAAACTTTCACACAACACCCAGTGAACATATCAGATAACAACAATATACATTGTACCAACCACTCATCACTTTTTGCACTTGCCAACAAAGGAAGTAGAACAATAACACTCACCTCTTCCTCTATGAGCCCATCTAGTTTGCCGTGTGACCTGTATGCTTGAATCCATTCTGGGCCATAGTTATCTGTGTAGTTGGTGAATCGAGGTTCTCTTCCCTGCGACAAACAATAAATTTACAGAAAACAATTCATTTAATGTTAAACCAAATGATTTGAGACTGGTCCAGAAAGTACTTGGGATGGGGTCTGTGGAAAATGCATGTTGTAGCAAATTCAAATTGTCTTCAATAAAGGGTTAGCATTATATTTTGCAGCATCATATTATGCAGTTCCTTATGCTATATTTAAGTTAAATCACTGTTTAATTAAATACTGATATTTAATATACTTGTTGTTTCTCAAAAAATAAGAAAGCTACACAACTTTATGAGATTTAACAACAAAGAACTTACCTGCACTGTGTTATATGCACTCTTCATACTGGTACAACTGTGGTGAAACCAGCTGGATAGGGCATCAACTAGGCAGGTTCCCTTTGGTAAAGAACAGTATTTTTAACAAAATATTTATTCATTAATTTCATACATTTATTTAATAATCTAATCAAAAGTACAACATTTACAGAATCACAAAACTTAACATATGATGACATAAATGGTACCCTGGGGTACCAAATGAAAATCCGCCATTTTGTTTAATTATTTATTTATTTTTCAGGGCTGTACACTAGGGGAACCAAAGAGTGTAAAATTATTTTCGTTATGCTTTATTTACGTTCAAAATGCTCTCTTTGCGGCCGGGGTAGCGTGCCTACAAGCGCTGCATGCACAACGCAATACACCAGCGGCGTTCATGATTGCTCTGCGGTACAGTTGTACCTCGGGTGGACACAAGATGGCGCTACACAACGCAGGATACCGGGGTACAACGGTACCCTGGGGTACTGCGTGTGTCATCATATCATTAAATGCTTACAAAAAAGACTATCGGTCTTACCAGAATATCACTATGAGATTTGGAATATGCACAAATACAGTAGAGTAATCATACACAATTCAGGTTGATCAAACAACTACTTCAGGTACATATTATACATCAAATATTTGACAAAAAATCTTCCAGGAGAGAGGTTTATTTTAAAATATAAAACTGTTCACGATGTCATTGATTTTGTGTATCGTGCATCCCCATCCTTATCACTAACAAATCATTAAAATCATTATCACAGTCATCATCATCTTCACTATCATCATCATCATCATCATGGTCATCATTGTCATCATCAGGGTCATCAATGTCATCATCATCATTTAATTGTCATCATAATTATCATTGTCTTCATCATCATCGTCGTCTTTATCATCATCACAGTTATCATCATCATTGCTGTCATCGTCAACATTGCCATAAATCATCGTCATCATCATCATTATCAGTGTCATCATCATCAGTATCATCATCACAACATCATAATCATCAAATTCATCATCATGACAATCATTATCATCATCAGCCGTAGCAGCAGCAGCATCATCTTCATCATCCTAATCATTATCATCATCATCATCATCACCATCATCATGTTCATTGTCATTGTCATCGTCCTTGTCATTATCATCATCATCATCATCATCATCACTGTCATCATCACCATCATCATCATGTTCATTGTCATTGTCATCATGTTCATTGTCATTGTCATCATCATGTTCATTGTCATTGTCATCATCATCATAGTCATCATCATCGTCCTCATCGTCATTGTCATCATCATCATCATCGTCATCATCATCGTTATCATCATCATTATCATCATCATCGTCACCACCATCATCATCATCATTAAATATTTCACCTGTTTGCTCTCATCCCCTGTGAGAGGAAGAGGAAACTTCCTGAGGTGTTGTATACTCTGGTTGTCAAGGCGACCGTCTCTTATCAGCTGGTATCCAGGCATGTCTGGTGTGTGATTGAAATCTCCACAAAGAACACAGGCAGCATCGGGTGGTGAGAATACTTTCATTTTTTGTAGTGCGATGCAGGCCTAGAAAGAAATCGTATCTGTATATGTTTATTTCATTATAATTATTTTGATTGTGCCTCGTAAGTTACACTCATCATAAATAAACATTCTTAAAATCATACAGCAGTATTTTCAATAAATTTCCCTAAAATTGTTTCAAAGCGATGAAAGATCCAAACTGTTCCTGTATATTTAATTTTGGTGCTTCTAAATTATCTGTTTATATTATGTAAAGTAACATCACTGAGGAATCGTTTATAAGAGTACCTCTAGCAAAACTTTGACCTGAGCGGGGCCACATAACTAAAGACTTACAATTAATGTTATGTTTAATCAATTGACGATACAATTGATTTAAATATATCAATACATAATTGAACTCACTTGCAATGCATTTAGGTCTGGAACAATGCTCGTCTGCCAAACCAAATGAACATTCGTCACTGCCAGAGGGCGCCCTGTCTTTTTGCAGCGGAATGATGTCATAAGAATAGGAGTCTCATATTCTGCTCGCTGCCTTAGTGCCTCACTGGTTACAGGGTCAAGCTCCTCACCCTTCAAAGACTGTAACAAAAAAGTATAACAGAGATAACAAGAATAATATAACAAAGATACAAACAAAATAAAGAAATTGATTAGAACCTTATTATAAAACGCTCCGGTGGTGTCAGCCATCAATTGCAAAGTTGTGATTAAATGCAAGTAAGAAAATGTGCGCATTTGAGCCAATCACTTGAGATTTTTCTACTAGCGTAAAATCGCAAATCTGTGATTGTTCGTAACTCATTATGCAATATCCCTGGATATAGCAATAAATGGTTCCAGCTCTGTTTATGATTTATTTTCATCCTGATCTATAACAAGGTACTTTCCATGGTCCCAATCTCTGCGTTACATCAAGGTTCCGCTTTACTGCTTCCTTCAGAGAAAGAACTTTTACCTTAACTTGTTAATGGGTCACATTCCAAATAAAAATTACTGTTCTATCAATAAATAAATAAATACTTTTGAAGGAAAAGGAACACAAATAAAATGTTGAGAAGTTTGTAAAGTCACTGTATATTTATCATAAAATGCAAATCATAAACTTAGCAGTAATACAAATCTGCTGAATTTAAAAGTATAAATGAAAATATGCAAAGAAAACTTGATCCCAAGATTACTAGATCAGTGCTCTACCAACTGAGCTAGAAAACTCTTGATACGGCTATCCACCCTTAAAACCCTTTCATTGCCCATGCTAGTTAGAAGCTTTATAAACCAGACATATTAAAAGTAGACAGTACCTTGGCGATAAGATCTTTAAAATGTGCAGCCTCCTGTTTTTCCAGTGTGAATCTACTCGTCCGGAAGAAAGTGGCGACTCCTTCTAGGATGCCCAGAGCCTTCTGGTGGTGAACTCCATCGTATCCTTGCTCCTTCAGCGCTGGAAGAAGCGTCTTGTGGAAGTACTCAGTTTCTACCTTTCACAAAAAATCAAAGACATAATGTTCATAGTAATTACAATAATTTAGTGAAAAGGAACAAAGTCTAGAAGACATAATACATCATTCGTAAGAGTGAGAAGAGCGTTAAGTTAAATTTTGGCTCAGTTGGGCCGGGCATTGCATACCGTCTTAAGTCGCTACAGGTCAGAGCTTCTCTGTGTGATGCCAAGTTCCAACTTCGGAATATTTATCCCAAAAAAAGAAGAGAGCTAAAATGAGTTTGTAAAATGCTCAACATGACTACCTCTGAAGTAAAAAAAAAAGTAACTTAGTGGCGTTAGCTCCCATCACTTTCTCAACCAACAAAATGATGTATGGTATTTTGGCAAACAAACATTCCGTAGCAAATAAAGTCAAGATTTTAGTGTGCCTAAAACATAATCAAACAGCTCTCCATTTGGTTGCCCAATCAGCAAGGCAAGAATAACATTTTTATTTTAGGGGGCTACTTTTTCAATCTGATGGATATCACAAAATATTAACATGATACCCTATGGTATTTTTTATGTGCTACCTACTAATTTTTAAGGGGCTATTTTGAAAATTAGGAGGCAAAGTCGCCCTCAGCCCCCGTGTATGTCCTACCCTCCCAATCGGGCAAGTAAATACCTCTTGGAAGCAGAGAATGTCTGCATCGCTATGGTAACGCAGCTCAGCCATCAGCTGCGGATGCCTCTCCAACGTCTTCCGGAACCCCCTCGGACAGAACGGGTATCCCCTCGGCTTGATGTGAATTGATGCTAGAATATTGTACGAAACCACCGTTATAGCGTCGTCATCTTTCTCGGGAGTGCCCGTGGCACTGATCCAGCATCGTTGTATGTGCGCCTCTGAATGTGGTGAAGCCATTGCACGGCGGCACTCCTGTAATAATATACCTTAACAAACGTGAAAGGAAAGGGAAGAATTTTTAATTCACAATTCACATTCATTCACATAATATGGTTGACAAAGAAAAAATGACAATTATGGTGAAGAAATTAAGAAACTCATATGGTAATTAAATTCTATTTGACGTCCATACACTGATCCAGCATTGTTGTACCTTGTATGCGCGCCTCTAAATGTGGGGAAGCTAGCCATCTTTGACTTTTGTGTCACTAGTACACTTACTACATGTTATTTAGTCCTGAAAAAATCAATTATAAACAAATGAGAACAATTCACAATTACTGGTAATTAAATTCTACATGATGTTCATTAATATGGTAATTAATCTTGCTACTGCCAGGGAACTTGGTCCAACATCTTTGCCTTTGTGCGTGCACTTGAAAATGTTTTTGAAGCGGGCCAATTTTATAATTATATTTTTGACTTATTCTCTGAAAATTGAAATACTACTGCACTGGCCACTGTAATGTTATGTCACATTGATAATAATGGTACAAAACAACAAAGGAAAAACATCTTCACCAAAGTGAGAAAAGGCCATGCCACTCATTGTGTGTCTCACATTATGAAACAAATATTTAGATATATAAACAAATCACAACATGCAACATTAATTTACATGCATGGGACTGGCCCTTGCATTGGTGATACAGAATGAACACAAACCAAGCTTATCATTTTTTGTCTTTCGAACTCTCATCACATCATTCAATCTCACATGTAATTAACCCATAACTTGAATAATTAATAGAATCGTGTTTTGTCCTCGCACCTGTCTGTAAAACTCCAAATCAATTTGTTTGTTTAGAATTAGATCCCCTGTCTCTGTCCCTGAGACTGAGCGCAGTCTCTGCATCCATGCATGCAAGTAGTACAGGTGCGCGGCGGGGGCGCGGCCCGCGGCCACCGGTATCGATCGGGAGTGCACCCTGGGGGGGTGTTTCACAAAGATTCAAAGTTAAACTTCACTCTAAGTTGGACTCATCGATATATATACATCGATGATTGGACCTATCTGTAAAGCCGTTAGTTTATTTGTTAAATTGTTGGAACGGATCTTTCAAAAGGCATAGCCTACATTTTTATTGAAATCGGTAATATTTGTTAGGAGCCTTGAAGTTATTGATACACATTTTTTTTTTTTTTGAAGTTTCAAATACTTTCAATTTTCATTTTTGTTTTGCAAGTTTTGAACATGTTTTATTCCTAGCTGCAGGATTCGACCGCACCCCCCCCCCCCCCCCCCCCCCCCCCTCCTCCTCCATCATATGGAAAAGTAGTCCCATTTGCTCCCTGCACGCGCGGCCGGGATGCGTTTATTTTTTCCGTAACCCTAACGCGTCGCTTTTCCTCAAAAAACTCGTAAAAGCGCGCTGGTAAGCCAAGACTAGCCCCCGCTGCTATTATGCATCAAAATCTGCGGCTCTGCGACATCGAACTAGATAAGACAAGTCCAAGGGCAAGGGTGACCATTATTTAATTAGTGTCCGATCTCGATGCGGACTACGACCACGACAATGAGACTAGGAACATTATGATTCATCTAGGCGTATAACTATCACACTCACAGTCATCATGGTGTGTGAAGCCACGATTTTATTGAGAAAATAGCTAGGCTTGCGTGTAAATCAACACCGCGAGCTAGTCTTGGCTTTCCAGCGCGCTTTCACGAATTCCGACGCGTTAGGGTTACGGAAAAAATAAACGCGGCCGGGATGCGGGAGCGCGCGCGCATATTACACAACGTGTCAAACTTTCCTCTTCACGAGCTCCTAACACGCTAGTATGAACATAAAATCCTACCAATTCCAAACCAGAATGAATTGAGAGCTGGGTCACTCGGCATTCGATTCTTTATATTATTTTTTATAACATATTACAATTTGGAAGAGAATCAATATTGCATCTCGTCGGACCAGCTCTTGAAAATGACTCTTGAGCTTCATTTTCCCCCGCCTTTTTGTATCTTATACACGCAAATTGTACAGTAATGTAGGTTACGCGCGGCGAGGGTCAACTTTGAACGGTTGTAACTCGTCGGCCGAATGTTCTTACGATCTGGGTCTCTCGGCATTCGATGTTAAAAACATAAATTTATAACATATGTAAAACTCATGCTGATTGGTTACTGAACGTCGTCGGATATAAAGATTTACTAAAGAGCCTTTTATTTTTAAACCAATCGCCTCTATGGACATAGCGCCTCATTAGCATATCGGACGATTACGTCATATGACTGCTACATTAATTGGTGGGTGAACGTACGTACAGTATTTTGTACGTACATATTTTTTAAACATATTTTGTGTGCGCTTAACATTATGGAGATCAAATATGTTTAAAATCATGTAACGTTAGTGTTTTTTATTTCATTATAATCGAGAACAAAACTGCTGATCTAGAGCGATTTCCGCTCGAAAGATACTGCAATCTACCTATTTCCGATAATGGACAAGTCCAAACTTTTAGACCGCGTATGAAATGAAATGAAATGAAATGAAATGAAATGAAATGAAATGAAATGAAATTTATTTATTTCTCATGTCACCCATGGATGGGTATTGGAGAAAAAGGAAACAGTCAATTTCAAAATATCGATAAATATATACAATATTTACACAGTATGTACAAGTTAGGAACCAATTAAATTGATAACGGTAAACAAACAAAATAAAGAACAATAATGATAGTAAAAGTAGTACTATAACAATATATATATGGTAATAATAATTATATTACAATGAGTACAAATATATAAAAGTAAATAGTAAGTGAAATATCAATACAAAAAAAATAAAACGTAATTAAATATGTATATTTGATTGGGCAACTAAAAAAAATTAATATTATTGTTGATAATAAGATCGTCATTTACAAGCTTCAAGCTATTTTATAATGAACTAGTTTATGAGAAATTCCTGACGATAAGACTACAAAATTTAGCAAGGTTTATCATGGTAGAGTAATTAGTAGAATTAAATAATTCATTCATCTTCTCAATGTTAGGGCGTTTTCTATACTGCTTAGTCAGATGCCTTTTTCTTTCCACTTCGAAAAGAGGGCATTCAAAAAGATAATGGTATTCATCACCAATTTTCTGTTGATCACAACGCGGACAAAGGCGATTTGATCTTTCAATATGATTGTATCTGCCAGCTACAATCGGTAACTTGTGATTACCACATCTAAATTTAATCATCATTGTCCTCAATTTCAAAGGTATCTTTGTAAGATAAGCTTCCAATTCGCAAGTTCCTTTGAAAATACGATAGTTTATGCACAGTGAATTTTTGTTTACTTCATAGTGCCAATTCTGGGAGTAAATCAATATCAAACGCAAGTGTATACGCCCTCAACGTTCGTTGTGCAAAACTTTTCCATATGATAAATTCACGAATGGTATACTGAATGGTAATCAGAGTGTCGAAACCTTTGAGCATAGTTGTAAGCCCCTCCCCCCCCCCCCCCCCCCAGCCCCAGAACGGTTAAAATGGATATGAACGGGGTATACCTTGGGTATTTATTATACTACTGTAATTACGAAGTGCATAATAATTTATGATAGAATATTTATTCGTATGGGCTTTACGTGAACCCAGAATGCCAAACCACACGAATTGTGTGCTCTCTCCACACTCCCTGGGGAGCATTCTTTCCCGAACGGCAGTGCATGGGCACTGAGAATCTTGATCATTCACATACAGGCTTTCCCTTCCTATTGGGTTCTACTTAAAGGAGTAGTATACAGTTTGGGTCAAACTGAATTTTAGAAAATGAAACATGCCATCATATAACATTACAAACTCAACGTTTTAACTTCATGCACCATGCTCGAAATGCATCAACAACTACTATTAAAAAAAATATTTTAGTAAATTTTTGAAAAAAGTGTAAGAATTTCTATAAGTTTTGTCTTAAATCATTAATCACAATACGATCGAATAGGCTATATAATTAATATTTCAGCTGTTTCTGAACTGTCATTAAAATTGTATGCTCTTTCGAATTTGACACTCGAATAATTCCCCCCCCCCCCCCAAAAAAAAAAAAATATGAAAATCTTCTTGAAGCGCCCTCTATACCAACACTCAACTATCTCTTTAACCTGAGTATAGAGAGCAGCACTAGTGGATCAATTGCTAAAGGAAACATGTACAGCGTGTAATGAAGAGGTATGCAGGGGCGTCGATCCGTTTTTGCGATTGGGGGGCGAAATTTGAAAAATGTTCTGGGTGACCACTGGGAGAGCTAAAAGCCCCACATTGGCATGCCCGAAAGTTTTATTATGCGCTCATTGAAAGTGTCTTGATGGCTCGAAGACCTGACTTTGGGGGGCACCCACATTTGGGGACAATAATGGGGGTCCAGGGGCGGTGCCCCCGGAAGCTTTTAGATTTCAGACATTTGCAACTCCTATCATGGGTGTTAAATTTTGTATAAAAAAGTGAACCTACTCGTAACGTATTTTTAAAGGGCATAGCTAGGAAAAGATTGATCATGTATACTATAGAGCGATCGATATTGGGCTCCCATGAAACTAAGCAAGGGCGTCAACAACTTCTCAAAAGTGGAGGAGAGACATTGCGAGGAAGCGAAGCGACCGAGCGGGGGAGGGTGTGGGAGGGTGTGTCCCCCTCCCACATTAGGGAGCTTTTGTATTTTTGGGAGTGAAATTGTGCGATTTGGTGCACACCTGAGACAGAAATTTCACGTAATATGAAGTATATAAGTATGGAACCAAACATACATAATGACAAAGGGAGGGGGACAATCTCCTCCACTTTTAAATGTGGGGGGACCGGGGACATGATATTCCAATTTGATTTGCGTTCAGCGCATATGGACCGAATTGACTGAAAGATATATTTCAGATTATTTTGTTTTCTGTGACGGTGTGCTATCTATAGATGAGGGTTTAATAAACTTTGTTTGAGAAATTACACTGCCCAACACATTTCGAAAGGTGAGTTCCCGCAACCAAAATGAAACTTGCAATATGAGAAACTGTATGCGCGCGAAGCGCGCGGCAAAAAAAGAGATTTACAGTCCTTTTCAAACTAAAAAACGGCTATTTTGAAGATTAATTATTGATAAATGTGTCTTTCCCCTCTTTGACATTATATCACTCGATTTTTTTCTTCCTCATTTTCAGAATTATTGGGGGGGGGGGGCGAAATGATATGTTCGCCGCCCCCAATATTTTCATTGGAGGGCGACTGCCCCCCCCCCCCCCCCCCCCCCCCCCCCCCCAGGATCGACGCCCCCGGAGGTATATACCATATCTAAGGAAAATAGCATTACTTGCTTTGATTTGATTTGATTTGACTTATTTCCCAACACATTTCATATCAAATTATGCAAATGTTACAAAATCAAACAAAATACTGAGCAGACGTTTCATACAATCAAATTAACCCCTCAAAACGTGTTGTTTTTGTTGTTTGGTGGCAATCAGTCAAAGGTGGCTCAGACAAATACCGGACAGACTCATCAGGGGGAATCCAAACAAGAAAGTCATCTGCTCTTTCGTTCAAACGTCTCACAACCAAGAAGGACTGCTATAAATATTCATTCATACCAAGAACTCTGGCGGAGTGGAATCTCTTACCAAATAACGCACGACAAGCCACATCGTTACATTCATTTCAAGGACAAAGATGAATATGCTAGATTTCACTAGGAGGGCCCACCACGGGCTCCCCAATTAGGCGCGCACACCTAAACCCACCAAGTGCCTGCAACTGTATATATATCCGCATCATGCGGAGTTTGTTTGCAGTACCAAGAAGAAGAAGAAGAAGAAGGTGAGTATTGTTGCCAATTACGTTTCTATTCATTATTCATAAATGTTTAAAATATAATAACTTTTTATAAATCATCAACAATAATTTGCTATGGCACTGCTATAAGTATCGCAATATTTTATTGCTTTAAACCTCTCACATATGGACTCCCGCCAGTTATGTGGAGTTGGGCCTCTTATAATCGAAATGATTCTCTTACAACACTTAATTATAGTATAATAACAAAGGAAACGAACAACCCAAAACATTTAGTGGCTCACTATAGCTTATTTTGTAGGTGATTTCCACGTTGCGGCCGGAATATAATAATCATCACCTATTTACTATACAAAGCAAAGAAATATAAATAAAATAAGCCGGGTCTTTCATCAGCCCCTTGAAAGGTCCAGAAAACTAAGCCTGAAACTTACTCAGAGCACTGCATAGTTAAAACTTGAAGAAAAAAAAATCATAAATAGGACTGCATCAATGAATTCCCCGACTCGTACAGCTTTGTAACCTTTAATTCTCAAGTCAGTGCTCAGTCAAACAATACACATAATAAATTATGTATCACAAGTAATGCCCGAATGCCCGATGTATAGTTAACCAACTCTAAATAGGGATTTCTTTCATTAACATGAAAACTTAGGTGGAAAGTTCGATAGACTCAGAGCCAGTATAAATGCCAATGGAACAAGAACAAGTAACCAACGAAATCACTTGGAGCTTTCACACTTCTCTTGTACCTTATTTTAGTTCTATGGTAATACTCATCAACGCCTGTTCAGCATCTAGATTGTTAGGCTTATATGGTAACAGAAGAATGAAACACGTTTTGATTTTTCCTTTTCAGATGTCTCCCGCTTAAAAAGCGTCCCGGAATTTGGAACAAACTTACTAATATTATTATTATTTTTTACTTTTTGGTAACTATTATAATATGCAAACTCTCTGCCAACACGCTCTGTCAACGTATTATTAACACGCTCGATTCGATTCTTTCTGGAATAGCGCCAGCTGACGTTGAGTGCAGAATAAGACATCGACAACCTTAGCTAGCTCTGTGTACAAAACGTACGCAAACTGCATGCACGTAATACCATCGGGCTTCAATTTACATGCAATATTGCAATGCATTTACGTTACACAGCGGAATCAGCTTGTATGCATGGCAATGGCGCTAATGCGAGAAGCTACCGAGTGCTTGTGAAATTGAATATGGTCGTGTTATTCTTCTGAAATTCGAGGTCATATCTAGGTGTGGAGCCTGATTGAAGTACGAAGAGGAAAGGGCGTTGATTTTAGATGTCATATCTGGCGTCAGGATTTATGTCACAAGGATCATTTATGTTGTCAAACATGGTTATTCAACAGCTGGATCATGAGGTAAGTTGAAGTTGAACACTCACACTCATGCACAGTTTGCATTCACAGTCATTACAATACCATATTCACAATCATATAATTGGAAAAAGAATAAGGTCTAAATTTCAAATTGAAAGTCTGAAGTTAAATGCATGAGTTAGGTTACATTTGGGGATTGAAATTGCAAGTGTCATATTCTGCGACTTCCTGCCAGGGGAAAAAAAGTAAAATTATTGTCGCATTCGATTGGCATGTTTGAATTTGAATTTTGATGTTTCATGTTTGCACTCTCGGCCAGCTCGGCCGCTTCATTTGAATAATTATTTCTTGTCGAAAATGAGATGATCATCGACATCATCATTCACACTCCCAGACGTGCTGACTTGTCTATGAGTATGACCGTCCAATTAACCGTCCTGAGCTGACTGTTTATTCTGTTCGCAGTTCCTGTGTACATTTTTCAATTAAATTTGGTATTTTCATGGTTGAATTCACTCATTTCACTCAGTTGCATGCCCTGCCCTGGCTTGTGATGTAACGTTTACTTAGTTAATTTTGCCAAAGACTTTCTAAGTTTCTATACAGACTACAGTATTACAGGATAGTGTTGCACACGCCGCACAGACAGAAGAAAGAGAGGTGAACTAATTATATTGCTGGTAACTGACCTGATGATCGGATCGTTTGATCGGATCGGCAAAAGTTTATCGATCTTCGAAATCGGATCGATGATCGGGTCGGATGATCGGCTATTCAAAAAAAAAAAAAAAAAAAAAAAAAAAAAAAGCTTTAATTTGCATCACTTTGCAACAAAACTGGTTCGTACTTACTGCACATTTTTGGTTCTGGTCACCAGATAGTCCCGCCGTAGTATTTTTTTATAAACATTAAGCCATATTGGACGACTTAAATCAATATTTTGGATGCGCCGAGGCTGCTTTGCTCGGAGCTGTGCATCGCGCGAGGGCTGGCGCCTAGCGTGGCCAACCGGTAGAGATACGGGCGGAGAAGACCGTCAGCGGATCGCGAGGCTAGCTTTCACCGTGTTCATAACTGCATCGCGGCGCACATGCACGCAGCGCAGGTAGCACGCGCGCAGACAGGATCTATCTCCGTCCTGTGACCTATTTTGTGATGTTGTGTTATAATTATAGGTTACTTAACCTTTTGCATTTTGGTTGTTTTTAGTTTGACATGCTTTTTTTATGCTGTTGCTGGCAATGCATTTTCAGTCAGATTTTTGCGCATCGCTTGTTTATTTTATCCTGTTTCCTTAATTGAATTGCAGCTTGATTATTAATATTACCTCAGTATAAATAATAGTTAAGAATAAGATATTTTGATTTCTTTGTTGCTGTTTTTCACGACTGATTTTACTAAAAAATAACTGGAGTTTCTTAACATGTTTGGTTATTCTTTAGTTCTCCTTTAGAATCAGTTTAACTCGATCAACAAGTGGGTACATGATGTAATTGATATGCTCATGCAGTAAATAATTCTGAAAAAAAAAAAAACAATACTAGAAACATAAAATTAAGGGGACATTTTTGTAATAAACAAAGTAATAGTAATACACAGGTGTACCCCCAATAATTTTCGTGCCCCCCCCCCCCCCCCAAACCAGTTCCGACCACCTTCGCCACTGGCTACATGTGTTTGTTTGTTTGTTTGTATTTGATTAGTGTGTATTGCTTTGTTATTTTGCAACTAGTACATAAGTTTGTTCGCTAATTACTTGTACCAATAGCCCCAATACCGATCCCCTCGTCATTCAACAATCCGAAATGTTTTAAATGTACTAAAAATAATAGCCCCCGCTCCCCCAAACTTTCCGTCGGTCCGGCGTATAGGCCTACTCAAGAAACATAGGACCCTTCCCCAAGTCTACTGAGAAGTGAGAAGCCTTGCCACCCCCTCCCCGATACAATACGAGTACCGGGTATTATATTTTAAAATATATAAATTATTGTTATGTACACAGAGTATAATAATAATAACAATAATATCGATTTATATAGCGCCTAATATGATTGATAAATGACGGAAATGATGAACTGATGAGGATGACAATGAATGATCATTATGAAGATGCAGCGATGCCAATGATTATTATGATAAAAAAGAGGATGGTAATGATCCATGATGAAGATGAGGATGATGGTGCATGTTTGACTGGTGATGATTATAATAATTACTAACCTCGAGACGGACAAAGTTCCATTATAATGGAGCTAGGGGCGAAGCAAGAACATTGTAAACTGCGTCGTGTCAACTCCCGATAAAATGTAAGTAGTATATAATTTATTATTATTTTTAATTGCGTTACGTACAATTATTGCAATATATGGGGAGGTCCTCAATACAGTGTGACAAAAAAATGAAGAAAGCGTTAGCCTAATGGCAGTGTGAACGAAATAATTACAGTTCCCCAATTTGCGTGCCCCCCCCCCTCCCCCTGAAAAAAAATACAAAATCACACGGTCGCACATAAACTAATCATAATCAGGGGCCGCAGAATGTTTTGATTTTGGGGGTGGGGGCTGACCACATTTCAATTGTTATCATAACTATCTTATCATCACCATTATTTTCAATTTGACGTTTATATTATGATGTTTTTCATCAGTATACAATTTCACAAGCCGCCATCCGTCGGAAATAATAAGTATTTATATTTTGAACATCATCATGAGTACATAAAAATAAAAATCGCCCCGTCGCACATGGAAACTAAATCATAATCAGGGGCCGCATTGATATTGGGGGATGGGGGAGGGGGCTGACCACATTGTCCACATTTCAATTGTTATCATGATTATCTTATCATCACCATTATTTTCAATTTGACGTTTATATTATGATGTTGATCATCAAGTATACAATTTCACAAGCCATCATCCATAGAAATAATAGAGTATTTATATTTTGAACATCATCATGAGTATACATACAAATTAAAATTGCATGGTCGCACGGAAACTAAATCATAATCATGGGCCGCAGAATGTTTTCGGGGTGGGAGGAGGGGGCCGACCACATTTCAATTGTAATCATAATTATCTAATCATCACCATTATTTTCAATTTGACATTTATGTTATGATGTTTATCATCAAGTACACTTTCACGAGCCATCATCCTACTAGAAATAATAAAGTATTTATATCATGAACATCATCATGAGAAAGAGTACATATGAATTATTAATCATAACAAAAACTCATAGTCGCACTATCCATGGTCGCACGTGAAACTAAATCATAATCAGCGGTCACAGAATTATGTTTTTGATATTGGGGGGGAGGGGGGGGGGGGGTGGTGGAGTTGGCTGACCACATTTCAATTGCATTATCATAAGTATCATTTTAAGTCCCCCATGCTCATGTTTATCTCATCTTCCTCGTCATTACATTTATACTCAAAGCGTAAACAAATTATAATTCTTTAAATTGAAAGAAGGATCGGCCGAATGTAGTCCTCGCACGCGCAACACAAGTCAAAATTGGAGCGTCCGTCATCTTCCTAAAAAGGAAAGAAAAAAAAAACATGTTATGATTATGTTTATATAGTTAAATTTTGACGCCATTAGTCAATAACAACATATCAAACAATTTATATACTCTCTCGATCTCCCGGAATTCGGGGACCGGGAGATCGAGAGTGCAAATTTACAGTTTATATTATACATGTATACTAATATAATTATGTACCAGCTTTCCCCTGAATCTTAGGCCTTGCTGGCGACTATATAGATCAACAAATCGTTTTTATGTCCTCTTCCATAATTTATCAGCATTCTCTATCAGTCGGCCGACAGTAAAAGACTGAATTTAACATGTAAAAGAGGATATGAAAACGATAATTCGTTGATCTATAATAGCTTGCGACATAGGACACGCATGCCGCCCGCATGCATGCACGGCGCCAGCGCGGCGCCGATCGTGCGCGCGCCGGGGTCTGACGGCCTGGAGTTCATGTGAACATCCGTCGGGAATATCGTTCAAATGACTAGCAATTTTGCGAGTCTTGTTCCGATTTTCGCCTTTCAAAACGAAGTAAACTAACAAAGAGTATCTCGAAAATAACATTTTTTTCAAGTAAATGATATAGATTGTCCCTTTTTAAAATTTCAATTCCGATATTCTTGCAAAGAAAATGGATGGTTTTCTCCCGGGATTTTTTTTTCTTTTCACATAAGTCATAACACATAAAAAAAACAAAAACAAAATTTCATCCGATCCGATCTCCGATCTTTTCTGCATGATCGGAAATCGGCAAAAACGGCAAAAAAGCCATGATCGGATCGGGATCGGCATGCCGATCCGATGATCGGTTACAGCGTTAACTAATTATGATTCTAAATGCCATTTAATTTGTTTCTTTGCAGAGTAGTTGAAGGTGAGACTGAGACTGAGAGTGAATTATCAAGAATAGACCTCATCTCAATGTCAAAACTAAGTTACTGTTTCCGTTTGAAATTGAAAATTGTCATCTTGTCATTAAGCTGTGACTTACATGTCACTTGAGTATGAGGGTAACACTTGACAAAGTAGTAGCTTGGCAAGCTATAGTACTACTTTACAAGTAGATCGACAAATCTATCGCTTTCATGGCCTTTTTGACATTATTATTGTTATTTTCACTGTCGGCATTCTAGCGATAGACGCGACCGATACGCGGTGCCTTAAGAGGCAAGAACACCGTAGCTCTACAGTAAAAGTTACTTACGGAAAATCATTTTTTTTTGCACATAAAACACAACATATTTAGTATTTTGAGCGACATTTGTAGCCCTATCAATACATTTAGGGCTGTTATAATACTTTAACTCACCGATCTCGTGTGTCACTATACATGTCATTCTATAATTACGGCGAATTGTGAGATTTTCCACAATTTTCCATCACTCTTCGTCGGTCTTTCGCCGTTCAAACTGCCGTTATCGTACACAGATGCAATAATTACGGTATCGCTAGCGTGCACACAAAAAAAAAAAAAAAAAAACGACGCAAAATTTAAATGAGTTATTTGACTTGACAAACTGTTACCGCTACCGAATAATTATTGGAATCACTGGCCCACAATTATTTGCTAAAAATGTAGCGGTAACAGTTTGTCAAGTCAAATAACTCATTTAAATTTTGCGTCGTTTTTTTTTTTTTTTTTTTTGTGTGCACGCTAGCGATACCGTAATTATTGCATCTGTGTACGATAACGGCAGTTTGAACGGCGAAAGACCGACGAAGAGTGATGGAAAATTGTGGAAAATCTCACAATTCGCCGTAATTATAGAATGACATGTATAGTGACACACGAGATCGGTGAGTTAAAGTATTATAACAGCCCTAAATGTATTGATAGGGCTACAAATGTCGCTCAAAATACTAAATATGTTGTGTTTTATGTGCAAAAAAAAATGATTTTCCGTAAGTAACTTTTACTGTAGAGCTACGGTGTTCTTGCCTCTTAAGGCACCGCGTATCGGTCGCGTCTATCGCTAGAATGCCGACAGTGAAAATAACAATAATAATGTCAAAAAGGCCATGAAAGCGATAGATTTGTCGATCTACTTTACAAGTTGAACTGCTTGCTAGTTCTATTTCATAATGGGTATGTAGAAAAGGGAAGCATTTGCTTGGCAGGGAAATGAGGAGAAGGTGATTGACGTATTTGCAAGAATCTGAACAGGATTTGAAGGAGGCAGATGATTTTATCAGAGCTCGAGAAGAAGATTACGATGACTTGTGACCATGATTTGTGATCCACTGCCAGTTAATGGTTTTTCGAACATTTGTAGTATTAAATTGATAATAATAATATAAGCAAAACTTTTTTTAAATTTTGTGTGATTGTTTTTGTTTGTCAACAAATTTATTACAATTACATTATGGAATGACGTTCTTTCTGAATCTTTTTTGTTTGTTCATGAAGAAGAGTTAGAGTTCTAAGACCAAATGAAATCTTTCTCTTTAGGAGCTTATCAAAATCGACAGGCTGAAAGGTATCAGTTTGGCCAATAACTTTCCCATTGTTGCTTTTTAACTTACATTTCAGGGCAGAAATGTTCAAGTTTTTTGTACACCAATCAACAATGCTACAATACATGATTGACAGGGCTATGAACAAAAATAGAACGGGGGGGTTACAAAAATTATAAGCTTGAATTCAAATAATGGTAGGCCATTTGTATCCTTGGAAACATTTGAGACTTTCTACAACATTTTAAATCAAGCACACAAAGACTTCATGATAGAAAATATTGATAATTTTTATGCCTCCGCCAACAAAGTGGCCGGAGGCATTATGTTTTCGGGTTGTCCGTCCGTCCGTCCGTCCGTCCGTCCGTACGTCCCGTTTTCGTTCTCGCGATATCTCAATAACCGGTTGACGGATCAATTGCAAACTCGGTATGAGTGTACATATTGGGGTGACAATGATCTGATTAGATTTTAGGGGTCATGACTCATGAGGTCAAAGGTCAA